>CM038796.1:40715170-40755118 GCA_021764765.1 Vicia sativa | reverse complement strand
TGTCTTCGTAGGACTAAGCAAAATCTCGATGTAATCTCGCAGCACCGGATCCATCTTTTAACACCGCTCTAGACCCGCCACTATCGTGATTTCTTTTCCGTCTTCGCGGTACCTAGATTCATAACCTCGACTTGTTCTTCATGTGGTCGATAGCCCTTTCTCCCGCCGCAATAGTCTGGAAAGCCTCGTGATTATGATTTACAATCTTCCTCACCTTCGTCGGGCTGGTAGATCGATTATCAAAGTTATATTTAGCAACAGCAGTAGTCATATTGACGATCCGTGAGTGAATAGATCCGCAGTAATACGGTGTGTGTAAGAACACATAGCTTTGAAAGGGTGATAAAGTAAAAATAAAGATAGATAGCAAAATATTTGAATGCAAAAGTCTAATGATTTATTGAATGAAAATATGTGAATGACAAATAATAACCTCACAATGAGCTGTGTCTTTGCAAGGCACTAGGCTTAAAGTTTATTGTTCAAAGTGTAAAAAGCATAAAAGCATAATAGAAAAAGCAATTACCCCTGTCTAAATGAGATTGGTATAACATCTTCAATCTTCCAATTGTTAAGTCCATCGCCAGAGTGGGAAGATCCAATTGTTTATGTCAAGTCACCATCATCGCCTTCTATAGCATGAACTCGGGTTTGTTGATGCGTAATAGGTCCACCGTGCTCGTGGAGTATCATCTTCCGACCTTTGGAAGTGAAGCCTAAACCAACCTCCTTCTTCAACTACAGCCCTAGCATCTTTTAGTGAGGCCATCTTCGGTGGAGCTCTAGTGACTTTAGGAGTGATAGAAAGTCGATGCATGACTTGGAACTACTTTGAAATCTCGACGTGTTTTAATTTGCCTCATTTTGATATCGGAATGACCGCATGGCTTACCATGTATTCTTCGTATACCGAATAATCTTCCGCACTCGGGTATTTCATGTAGAGTAGAGGTTGCCCTGATGCATCCATCAGAAAAAATGTCCATATGAAAGTAGAGTCAAAATTGGGACCTACTTTGATCGGGCAGAGTAAGCTCAAGTATTGCTCCTTTGAACCATCAAAACATGAAGAGATTATGTCACTTCGATTGAGAGAAGAGCTACTAATACATGAGACAATGTAGTGACCTTGTATTCAATAGATGAGGCTTTGTTGTGTTTCTTTCAAGAGGAGTCAGATTTAAACCATTGTCGGCGATCGTGATAATAATACAACTTTTAAATTGGCATTCAGTGGTATATGAGCATTCTCAATTTCACCAAGGCTAGCAATGAGTTAGCATGGAAATTTTGGATGGGTTGTCCCACTTTATACATTGTAGTTTTTAATGATCTTCCAATTTCTCATCCTTGCTTGAGGTGTCTTCAGAATCTCCTTTTGTACTGTCTCGAGCGAAAGTTGGAGTTATTTTCCCTCGAACCTCGAGAATTGATTTGATAGCATGAATGAACTGTGTAGTAGTATCCTTCGAGGAGAGATATCCGGAGAAAAACTCTTCCGGTTCCGTTACTTTGCTTGATCCGTGATATTGTCAATGTCCCGATTTGTAGTTTCAATTGTATTGTCTTTAATGGTTAATGCCTCTTGCTTAATGCCATAATAGTAGACTCAGCCCATAATTCAAGGCAAGATTTTTGTCGAGGAATATGGAATTGATCTGGGCGAGGTAATAATGAGAGGTGCCACCCTGGGTGCAGGATCTGTAGAGGTAATCCTTATTGTGTTCACATCAGCATATTCTTCGGAATATCATCTCCCCATCCAGTTGCCTTGATGCCTTAATTGCAATCTTGTGGCTTCCAGGAGTGTATACTTCACCATCAAACCACTTGGTTTCCTGCATCCCATTTGTGGTATGACTTCGCTTATGTCTTCGATCCGTGCTTTAGAAACATCTTCATGACTTATTGATTTGAGCTTTAGGAATAACACTTCTTGTCCATCATGCGCCGAATACGTCCTTCAACCACATATCCATTAGATTCAGATGCACCAATTTCAGCTTGTCGACATCCCGGAAATAAACCGGCTTGCAACAAATCCTTCTGATACTCATCGTGGGAATGGTCACCATTCACATCAAAGACATATGAGTCATTGTCAATGACACCAAGCCACCATAGTTAGTATTGGTGCGCTGATCATCAAGTTTCGATAGGAGGGTCAATTCGATTTCCGGCTTCAATCATGCTTGAATCTGGTTCTTCTGAGCCCAATAATGCTGTCATGCCCTGCTGGATTGGTATGCACACCTTGAATTAGGATTGTACAGAGAGGAGGTGTTGAATTGAGGATGATCCTCAAGGTAATGAGCTATGCTTTCAACATGTGTTGTAGTGCTCGAGATAACGACATGATCGAACTGAAGTCTTGGCGATTTTGTCTACGCTGTCTCTTGTTGAGACAACAGCATTGGACGCAATCGCCTACAGAATAATTCGATCAACTTTGTCATGGCTCTTCAACCATACATCATTGGCTTCTTTCTTCCCACCAAAAGATCTCTATAGTACGAGGATGTTTACCTTTAATCTTTCCGCTCAATTCAAGCTTTAATACGCCTCCTATCACAGTACCTCATGAATCCGGGTCAAGAGTTTCCAAGATGATTGAAGAATGGGCTTGTCAGTTCTCATGAACATATCAACCAACTTATTAGACAAGGGTACTGAACTCACCGCTAGATCTCCCATTTCGCATACTTTAAACTTCTCATCACGGCCCATAGAAATGCTCTACGCTGCATACGGGTTGGTGCCAATTCAAAGATTGTAATCGTTACTATTTGTAGAAAGTCTTCCAAATCATTCAAGTATGAATATGGGTATTCTAGTGATCATACCCAACTATGTTCTAGATAAACTCTCTTGAAAGAAATGTATCCACAACCGCCTTTGATGAGGATGGATCTTCAACATGACTCTGATGCTACCAGGAAAGAAATGTCATCACTAGCAAAGGTAGGACCTTGAACCTCCGGGAATTACGACTGCTAACTAGACTCGATCATCAAAGTTAAGCCTTGACATTTTCATATTCTCCACGACATTTAGGCGGTCCTCGAGTTGCTTGTACTTTTCGTTGTCGATACTTCTCGATCATATAGTCTTCTCTTCGCTTTTAGACCATGATGGCTTCCTTCATTGTTTTTGATGCTTCCTTCGCTACTTTGTCCGAGGAACTCGTCGTCTAACCACCTGACCGACCGTGCCCTTCCTGATAAGGCCATGGTCTTCTTTCGTGATGAGCCTCTTCAAATATTTATGACTTTTGGCAAATTGGTGAAAATCTCCGGAATCGAGTTCGAGCCCGAGATCTTTACAGCTTGTTCAAGATTTCTACCTTTAAATAAACATCGAGAGAATCGAGAAAGAGACTTTGTTGAGTTATAAGATGTTAATCAACATAAGAGAAGAGAAATGTGATGTGGTGTTAACAAGAATGTTTTCGCTTTATTATTTATAATTTGGTATAAGAAAGAAACAAACTTTTATTAGTCCGATTAGGAATACAAAAGAAAATTCAAGTACAAAGAATGAAATTACAGCTTAGGCCTCCCATGGACACTTCCTCTTTATGTTGACGTAGGTGTCGATGCTTTGCTCCTTTGAAGCAGCTTTGTCAGCTCCAATACTTTTCTCGCTTGCATAGCATTGAGCTTTTAAATGTATCCCTTCCTTCTTTGAGTTGAATCCAGATCTCTTCAATTCTTCAAATCGTGAGGGCATGTCCGGATGGAGAATGGTATAAGATTCATCGCCAAGAACATGTTCCATAATTATTGGTAGAATATGCGTATGGCATCAGGAGGTTTTGAGCTCGAGCTCGTAGCCATTTGAGGTAAGGTTCCCAAGGAATGGAATTTTGTGCCCCAAGGTCTTGGTATCGCTTTACCATGCCCCAAGATGCATAAACCTTCATGCAACCTCAAGATTGTTGTTGTAGTCAAACACGATGTCTTGAGAAGTATATCATGAGGACCATCTCTTTGAGCATAGCCAAACCGGCTATAGTGTTAGAGAAGGGTTGTAAGTGATACCTCCTTATGCCAAGGAGTGGTACATTAGGTAAATTCCATATCTCTCAATGAAATTGAAGTCTTTTGAAACTAGAGACACCAACGGATCCGAATGAGAGAGTGACATCAACCTTTGAGACCATTTCACCTTTGCTCGTTTCTTCATTACTGATTGAAGAAGGTGCGAAATAAACCACCTGGATAATAACGGTATGCAACACATGAGAGTTCCTTATCTTTTCGTGGTATGAGTGTGGAGAGAATGCAGAATATCTCTGAGCAAGATAGGCATAGGATTATGAGTGAGGAATATCTTAATGTCGTTTAAGTCTATGAACTGATTTGGATTAGGAAATAGCATCAAACCATAGATTAACAAAGCCTAAACGTCTTCAAAAGCGTGGAAACTCATAGCCTTTAGGAATTTCGAGCTTTCTTTATAAAAAATTTGGCAAGCAAGCCCTTAAATCCACTTCTTGTTTCCCAATTATCTTCAATGTCTGACCACTTTAGATGTAACACTGATGCAATGTCTTCAAGCTTCAGAACTTTTTTTGAATCGGTGAATGGTATTTGATCAAGAATGGGTATCCTGAGTAGTTTAGAGAACTCTTCCAATGTAGGTACCAACTGATAGTATGGGAAAGTAAAAAAGTGATGCTTCGGATCAAAGAATTGGAATACGGCGCTCATCATATCTTCTTCAAAACCTGAGGTAACCAAGTCAAGTAGATAACCATGTCTTTTGATGAACTGAGAGTGATCGGGAATTTTTGAGACCAACTCCTTGAGCTGAGAAGGTGTAACACCCCAAATTCTACCCGGAAAATATATCGAAAATCAGAGTAATTAAAATTTTCAACAAAACATGGGATGCCACATTTCAACATTAACAACACAATGTATAAGATAATAACACTTTTTAATTCGGAGAATCTCATAACAACTTGCAATAACTTTCAAACAAAATACCTTTTGATACTACGCAGCGGAATTCATAATTATACAACTTGAATATATTATACTAATAACAACTTGAAACATCTTGTTCAACTTTCAACATACTTAACAACATTCTATTTCACAACATCACTTAGGATTCAACAAATTATACTAATAACAACAAGAGTCAACAATATAAACAGCATAGACCAAACATCCCCCGAAAGTGTTACGATCGTAGCAAAGACACCGACTTGGACCAACATCAACTAATTCTTCCATTCTTGAATACCTGCACGTTACCAATATAAAGGTAACGGCCAACAAAGTAGAAAGGGTGAGATATCGAATAATATAAGCGAAAGTACGATAATTCATATGCTAAAGTAAAGAAACATACAATAATTACTACATTAATCAACAACGTACGATATTCCACGAAACAACATAATAACCAACAATAACTTAAATAATGCGACTCAGATGCGACTCGACAGATGCAGATGCATGTGGATCCATTTGGAGCAAAACTCCCAACGTAAAATATGCCAGGTTATCGAGGCATTCAACAAGGCATAAGCCTTCAACTTACAACGTGGTGCCAATCCAGCCAACTTAATAATGCACATGCTATGTATGATACAACGACCACAACATCAACAACTTAAAACAACGACAACTTAATCATGCATTAACTGCATCAACTTAATCAACACGATCAACTTCGACTTCAACAACAATTAACAACGTTAACAACAATACCACTTATAATTAATATAATCAACTTCAACTTCAACAATAATTAACAACGTTAACAACAATACAACTTATAATTAATATAATCAACTTCAACTTCAATAATAATTAACAACGCCAACAACAATACAACTTATAATTAATATAATCAACTTCAACTTCAACAATAATTAACGACTTCAACAACAATTAGCAATATCAACAACAATACAATTTATAATTAACACAATCAAATTCAACTTCAACAACAATTAACAACTTCAACAACAATTAGCAATATCAACAACAATACAATTATAATTTAATTCAATCAACTTCATTTTCCGACTTTGGCCATTTAAGCCTACAATTCTCAGATCATCCAATTCATACAACAACAATTCGTAGATCGGCAATCAATCAACTAACGCCAAATTCAACAAAATGACACCATTTTAATTAACTATCCGTATACCCGAACTATCCCGTAAAGTTTCCTCCAATTCCGATGAACTATTTTCTCCGCTTATTTCAACTGACAGTATTATTCCTGCACTATATTTTAGTTTCTGCAACAACAGTAATTAGTTCTAATTATTCTACTAATTAATTTTGACAGTTCATTAATAATTCTGCATTATAATTTCTCAATTCGCTATTTAATTTTTACACTGTCTGCTATTGTTTCATTGCTGCTAAATATTTTACTTCTGGTATAATTATCTATAACTGCTATTAGTATTGTTTATCATGTAATACTATCCTTAAAACATATTAAGACACTATAATCCTAAGCCAAAATAAACAAAACCAGAACAGGACAACGGAGCAAGAACTGGGACGGTCACCCCCACATCTGGGGCGGTCGCCTCCCACCCCCTTCACACAAGGAGACAGACGTCTCCCCTTCCCTTATCCCCTGAGGTGGTCGCCTCCTCCCTTCTTTCTCCCAGGGGGCGGTCGCCTCCCTCCTTATGGCAGCTTGCAATTTTCTTCCTTTTCTTCCAGCCACAGTACGATTCCAACACCAATCATTGCATCGATTACTCATAATATTAATTGCAGATATTACAGATTTCAATCCAAGAAATATAAATCATTCCAGCACACAAAAATTCATCACCAAAATACAATTAGCAGTGTAATTACGTAGCCCTAAACCCCACATAAAAATTATCCTACAATCGGTTATAAAACCCAAATCCCACCCCATACCTGTGGATTGACGGGAACTCGAAAATTCGATCGGAATAACGGAACTCTCGGACAGCAACGATCCCTCCTAGCAACCCTTGTTTCCAACTTTCTTCCTTTCTCTCTTCTGTTTTCTCCTACGAATATGGCTAGGTCTTCTTTTTGTTTTGCAAGCAATATTTTTCTCCTTATTTTACTAGGTTACTCAATTTATATAGTAGCTTCTAATAAAATTGGTTTATTAAATAATTCTCTCCATAAATACTAATTTATCCTCATAATAAATATATACTACATTTAATTCATTAATTCCAAATAATAGAATAATTCTAATATTATTTTTATTCTAACTATTTTTGCCCGATTATTAATTTAACCATTCTACCGACAATTCGACTTAATTACTAAATTAATCGGAAAACACTCTACATTACTTAATTAATTTATTTTAATTAAATACGGGTGTTACAGAAGGTATACCCACAAAGTTGATTCAGATAGTCTTCCTGGAAGCCATAAACCCTACAACAAAGAGCAAAGATAAATCCCTAGGTCCTTGAAATGGTTAGAAATGATATGATGTTATGATTTTATGATGTCATGTTTAAATAACAAGCACAAACAATTCATACAATAGCCCTATGTTTAAGGCTTGCATGAGGTATATGTGTTTACCCTACCGGAGTTTGAGTTTGTTCAACCTGTCCTATAATAGTAACCGGGTTCTAAGAATATCATATCACTGATTTTTCTCGCAGGCTTTTATTTCAATACGACTACCAAATAGTCGACCGAAACATCCCTAAAGTTGAATCTTAATGAGTGGAGCATCGAGTATCAACCAACCTCAGTCTGCACCAAAGTCGGCCATCTCACTACCTTTTAATGGCCAAGATGGGTCAATTAGGGTTCTAAAGTTGAGTTAGTGTTTATGACACCACGCAGATGCCAAATACCTCCTCAACTGAACATGAGGAGCATCAGGACATCCAAAGTGTCGCACTAACCGTAACCATCATTTTAACCGTTTCGGTCTACGCCAGACAGTTGCGATGATCTATTGCTACTTACCCAAGGAAACCTGGATCCGGGTGTAGGATCCCCCACAGATATAATACCCAAGAATCCCTTAAAAATAAAGCAGACAAAGAAAGAAGCAAGTAGTAAAGTGATCTTATAGCCAAGGTGGCCTCTCTTTAGGTAGTATCCCCGGCAGAGTCGCCAGTTCTGTAACACGGTGGGAGAACTGACTTGTTTGTTATGTGTTTTATCACAAATGTTGCGGATAGCAAGAGTCAGCACCAACTTTTCTTTTATCCAATAAAGGGAAAGTGAAAAGAACAGGAAAAGACCTTCGTTAGATTCTGAGTACAGGAGGCAATTATGAAAAGGGAAGGTATTAGCACCCTTTCCAACCGTAGTTATCTACGGGCTCTTAGTTGCTTAGCTCACTTTGAAAAATTTCTTTCTATGTTTTGTGTAGTTTGAAAAGTGTTTTAAAAGAAATTTTTCTTTGACTTCGTAATGATTCTCGTTGGAATGTATACGAAATGTTCGAAAATGTTTGTTTTGAAAGACGCTTGACTTTGTAATGATTCTCATTGAATATATACAAAGTGTTTGAAACATTTTGAAAAATATTTTGATTGAGCAAGCAACTAGAGTCTATTACCTACTCGTAATGGTTGTTTACATGTTATTTTCCCTTTTCCTTTAGAATAAGGCTATCCATACCATTAGTTGGTAGGTAAATTTATTCGTTTGGATGTATGTGATAATTGAAGGGTCATTTTTTGGTCATAGAAGGCAACATGTAGGGATACCTAAGCAATTCGTAGGGACGATCATCATTTTTTGTAGGTAAAAATCGAGGGACGAGATCATATATTCGTAGACAACATCGAGGGTCATCGAAGGACTATGATTTTCGTATCAAAGGGACTATGATGATTTTATTCATAGGCAGCTTTGCTAATGGTATCCCTACGTTCGAGGGACATGGCCATTGTATTCTAAATGGAAACAAGAGAGGATACCCTAAGGGGGGGTGCAAGTGTGATAAGTGTGTTAAGTTCAGATATTTTAGTCTTGAATTAGGGTGATCTAAGGTTTCTTTTAGTCTTGCCATACAAACCCTAGTTACTAGCAGTTAAATATGTACGGAAAAATAAAGTGCGGAATGTAAAAGCGCGGAAATGTAAATCCTACACTATTACATGGCTTTGGGACAGATACATAATAGGAGGTGCGGAAAGTAAAACCATATTTAAGCTATTACATCCCATGAGCAGTTACATAATAGTAAAAAAAATATGCAAGGAATTTAAACCCTAACTATTACAACTTGTGAGCAATTATAATAATCAGAAAAGTAACGCGGAAAGGATTAAATTGCAAATAAGAGAAGATAATGCTAGTAGAAAATAGATTCCATGTTAGGAAAATATTTTAGGGTTAGTAAACCTAATTATTAAAAAAAAAATTGGGATTTTTGTGAATTGATTTTAATGTATAAAGATGATTAAAAGCTAATTTAATGGTTAATTAATAATTAATTAAAATAAAAGGAAAAAATGATTTTTTTGTGTAAAAAATTAAATAAGTATTTTTCTGACCTAAATGCAAAAAGAAAATATTTTTGTTGATTTTTGTGATATTTAAACAATATTTAAAAGAAAATTAAATAGAAAAGAAATAAATTGAAAAATATAAAAATAGGAAGAAAATTGGTTAGTTGGAAAAGTTGTAAAAATATGCACAGAGCCAGAAATCGAACACAGGCTCTAAGGGTCATACTGTCATACCCCAAAATTTTCCCTCCTACTTCTCAAGACATTTCATACATCCATACTCAAGGATTCCTCAAGGGTTGATCAGACAAACCCTCTCCTAGACAATCAACCCAAACTAGGGTTTGGAAATTCTCAGATCCAGATGGACTTCCAACATCTCCAATGGTCTTCATGCCTTCTCATATGCTTCAAAGACTCTCCATGTCAAGTTTCAAGCCTCATAAGTCAAGTTTCTCGACAATTGCTCGATGGTTGAAAATCACCAGATGGACAAAAGTCAATCGTGGTCAACATACAACAAACTTCCTGATTTTTGGTCAACATTCTCATTTTGAAGTCACATTCATCATTTGATCAAGGGTTGATCATGATTCATCAAGAAAACTCAAGATTTTCTCAAAAGTCAAACTTTCCAAATTAGGGTTTTTTAGTGAAAAGTCAACCAAACTTTGACTGAGCATAACTTCTTCATACTTTCTCAGAAATTTTTCCACCACCTTTTGTTTTGAAGGAAATTCAATTCTCTACAACTTCATGTCTCACAAGAATGCTCAAAAAATGCTTCATTTGGAAGGTATGGATCAAAACATTACAGGTCCTTTTCAAAGTCAACAAAAAGTCAACATTTTGTTTTGAAGATATATTGAGCATGGAAACTCCAATTGAGATGAAACCAAAGAGGTTGGTTAGAGAACTCTTAGAGATTTCCAAAAAGTCCAAGAACACTAAAAAATGTGGAAAATTGAGCAAAATACACCATTCACAAGTTGGGCATTTTTGAACAATTGCACAAAAGGAGATATTTGTCAAAATGCAATTTTTTCAAAATGGGCCTATAATTTTATGATCCAAACTTGTTCATAATATTATTTTTGACCTATTGATGCCTTGCCATGATAATTTCCTATTTTATTGATTTATTTTTTAATTTAAAACCATTTAATTCAAAATTAAATTATATAAAATATGAAAATGAGATATTTTTTCAAAAGGAGTGAATTTTTATCAAACTTGAGGTCCAAGATAGCCCATGGAACATGCCAAATTCGTGCTAGCTCTCACATTGAAGAGAAAATCAAATTTTTTCCAAAATTTGATTTTATTTGAAAAGAAATAAATGCACATTCAAGATGCAATCTTTTTTCACTCTCTTTGCCATCCCAAATCACTCTATAAATACCAAGCAAGCTGCATCACAAACCACACGAAACCCTAGCTCAAAGCATAACCCTTATTTTGCCAAAAATTTCAAAGTTGTGAAAATCAAACCATTCTCCACCAAGGTGTTTTAAGGATTCAAACGTGCTCCTTGATATCCCAGCAAGCAATCCTAGCTCTTCCTCGAAGCAAAACTATCCAGAATCGTGCCCTACACCTTGCTCCGATTTGGTATATTTGTAAATTTCGATTTTCATTATTCATGCATTGTTAATGTTGTTTGTGTGTTTGTATCGATTCAGGATGATTGTTAGGTCATGTTTGAACCCTCACATGCAAGCTTGAACGTCCGTAAACCATAATGCCATGTTTAGGCTTTCGAATCGTGAAGTTTCGAATCGAACGATACAACCGCTACCAAAACCAATAGCACCATTGACCTGTAAGGGTCGAATTAGGGGAATAGGTCTTCTTTGCTTTGATTTCCATTATTTTGCCGGTTGGAGTTTGCCTAGCCGGAGAAGATGACCGAACCCTAGCTCCTACAACAGCGAAGACCGCCGAGGCACGCGTGGCACAATCGCATTCTCGGGCTCTCTCATTCAAACCGACCCCATGCGGTTGATCGGGCTTGTGTTAGATCCAGACACGTGATCATTCAAAACATTTGATTTGTTTTTCAAACACCAAATGCATGATGGTGTAGCTAATATACTGGTCAATTAAGATACTCCATGGTCTCCATCAACTCGCAAGACCAAACCTTTTTCCTTTTTACAAAACTTAACTATTTTCATATTTTCTATTTTCTTTTAATATTTTCATTCAATTTAATTTATCTTTCAATAATTTTTATCATGCATTTAGAAAATACCAAAAATATTTATTTTTGCATACTCATCATAAAAATAGTTATTTAATTTTTAAAATTAAAATTATTATTTTTGCATGCATATTTATAGAACTGGCGACTCTACCGGGGAGACACCCTAAAGAGAGAATACCTTAGGGATTGTTTTAGAACACTTCTATTGCTCGCTTGATTTGCTTGCTTTACTTTTAAGGGTTGTTGGGTATTATATTTGTGGAGATCCTACACCGGATCCGTTTTTTAGGTAAGTAGCAATAAATCGTCATGACCGTTAGACGATATCGAAACGGTCAACATGATGGCTACGTTAGTGTGACACTTTGATGTCCCGATACTTTCATTTCCAAGTTGAGGATAGTATTTGGCTTCTGTGTCATCAAGCACTAACTAAACTTTTAGAACCTTAATTGACCCATCTTGGCCATTAGAAGGTAGTGAGATGGCCGGCTTTGGTGTAGACCGAGGTTGGTCGACACTGATGCTACGCCATTGAGATCGACTTTGGGATATTTTCGGCCGACCACTTGGTAGTCGTATTGAAATAAATGCCTACGAGAAAGATCAATGATATCGATTCCTAGAACCCTATTATTATAGACAGATGAACCAACTCAAACTTTTGGTGGGTAATCACCTATACCTCATGCAAGCCTTAAACCTAGGCTCATTGTGTGAATTGTTCAGTGTGCTAAACATGACATCATGATATCATTCGCATTGCATATCATCTCTAACTATTTCAAGGACCTAGGGATTTATCTTTGCTCTATTTTGTAGGAATTATGGCTTCTAGAAAGACTATCCGAATCAACTTCATGGGCATACCTTCTCACTCAAAGAATTGGTTTCGAGATTCCCGATCATGCCCACCATCAAAAACATGGTTATCTACTTGACTTGGTTATCTCCTTTGAAGAAGATATGATGTATGTCCTATTTCAGCTTCTTCGATCCAAACACCATTGCTTTACATTCCCGCATTATCGCTTGGTTCCTACCTTGGAAGAGTTCTCTAAACTACTTGGGATACTTATTCTTGACCAAATGCCATTCACCGGTCTAGAAAAAGTTCCTAGGTACGAAGACATTGCATCAGCCTTACATCTTAAGCGCTCAGACATTGAAGCCAATTGGGAAACTAGAAGTGGAGTTAAGGGTTTACTTGCTAAGTTCCTAATTAACACAGCCCGAGAATTCCTCAAAGTTATGAGTTTCCATGCATTCGAAGATATTGTGGCCTTGCTAATCTATGGTTTGGTTCTATTTCCTAACTCGGATCAATTCATAGATTTCAACACTATTAAGTTGTTTCTTACCCGTAATCTTGTGCCTACTTTACTTGGAGACATCCTGCATTCTCTCCACCCTCGTACTACTAAGAGACAAGGAACCCTCATGTGTTGTATACCGTTACTTTCCAGGTGGTTTATTTTGCACCTTCCTTCATCAGTTTTGAAGAATGAACAAAGGTTGAGATGGTCTCAGAGGTTAATGTCACTCTCTCATTCAGATATCCGTTGGAATCTTTTCTCCCAAAAGGACTTCACATTCATCGAGCGTTGTGGAGAATTCCCTAACGTACAACTACTTGGTATAAGGGGAGGTATCACTTACAACCCTTCTCTAGCTCTACGTCACTTGGTTTTGCTCAAGAGATGGTCCACATGATATGCTTCCAAGACATTGTGTTCGATACAACCACGATCTCCGAATTACCGACTTAAGGTTCATACACTTGGGGCATGGTAAAGAAGATCGATACCAAGACTTTGGGGCACCAAAACTCCATTCCTTGGGAACCTTACCTCAAATGGGTGCGAGCTCGAGCTCAAAACCTCATGATACCATTCACTGCTTTACCCGTAGTTATGGAACCTGCTATAGGTGACGACCCTATATCGTTCTCCATCCCGACATGCCTACCGATTTTGAAGACTTGAAGAGATCCTCGGATTCAACTTAAAGAAGAAAGGGATACCTTTGAAGCTCGTTATGCAAGTGAGAAGAAGGTACTAGAGTTGACAAGCTACTTCACGAGGAGCTAAGCATCAACGCTACCTCGCACCAAGAGGAAGCGCCCATGGGAGACTTAGAGCTTAGGGATTTATATGTTTTCTTTTATTTGTTTTGAACTATCTTTTGTACTTAAAAGAAAAGAATAAAAAGAGAACTAATAAATGTTTGTTCGTGCTTGTTTAACAAATTTAAATCTCAAAGGTCCTTGAAAACATTGCATTGCATCCGCATAAACATTGCATATCATAGCATAACATCGCATCACGTACATTGAAGATTGGTTTTCTCATCTCTCGCTATTTATTTTAGCGTAAATGGCTCTCCCCGTCAAAGATCTGTGCTCAGAATGCCTGGGCCAGCAGATGTTCACTAGCTTAGTCCGAGGCCAAGAAGATCCAAGAAACTCATCAATGAAGAAGAAGGTCACGGTCTTCTCAACATGGGAAGACGCTACAAAGGTGGTCCTAAAGTGGTTAGCCGGAGAGCCTCTCAAGAAAGGTTCAAGAATGAGGGAGTGTCAAGGGTAATGAAGATGACCAATGAGCCCGAGAAAGAGAGAGGATCGCTCGACTATAGCCAAGACTCGATGAAGATGACAAGTACAAGCAACTTGAAGACCTCGAATGTCGTGGAAACCCAAGATGTCGTGGCTGAATTTTGATGATCCGAGTCTTGTCCCCGGTGTTGTGATTCCTCCCAAGTTCAAAGTTCCTACTTTTGCCAAATATGATGGCATTTCTTGCCCAAAGCTACATTTGAAGTCGTATGTTCAGAAGATCAACCCCCACACCGATGACGTAAAGTCAGGATGCACTATTTTCAAGAGAGTTTGTCCGAACTCAATTGGAGTGGTATTATCGCCTAGAGAATGACCGTATCCGTATTTGGGTTGACTTGGCGATGCTTTCTGCATGTGATGAGTACAATGTCGAATTGACACCCACCGCATGCAACTACAAAGCATGTCTATGGGTCTTGATGAGAAGTTCAAGGAGTATGCTCAAATGGAGAGATCTAGGTGCGTAGTTCAACCACCCTTGTCCAATAGGAATTGGTTGATATGTTTATGGGAACACCGACAGCCCATTCTTCAATCATCCGATTGAAACTCTTCAAATGGATTCACCGAGTTGATATTGACAGGCGAGCGTATTGAAGCTGGTATCAAGAATGGGAACATTCAGGTAGAGTCATCTTCAAATGCTGTGAAGAGATCTTTTGGTGGTAAGAAAGAAGCCAATGCTGTGTATGGTCAGAAAAGCCGAGCCAAGACCGACCGTGCTTAACTGTGGGGGCAACAGATCTCCAATCCGCATCAAGACAACCTCACGAGACAACGCAGCGTAGCCGTAACGCCATGAAGGCGCTTTTAAGATCAACATGCCATTGTCGCAATCCTTGCAACAAATGTTGAAAGCAGAGCTGATTACTTTGAAGGATCCTCCTCAGAGTGTCAACACTTCCTCTCCGAGATACAATCCTAATGCTAAGTGTCCTTACCACTCCAATAGCCTGTGGCACTACATCGACAAATCTGGGCTCAAGAACAAGATTCAAGATATGATTAAAGTTAAGCAGATTGAGTTTGATCCTCCTGTTGAGACTCCGAATGTGATCAACACGCCCATGCCTAACTGTAATACGGTGAACTGACTTTGTAGGTTTTTGCATCACAAATGTGCGGATAGCAAGAGTCGCCACCGACTTTTATTTTTATCCAATTAAGGGAAGGTAAAAGTACAAAAAAAGACCTTCGTTAGATTCTGAGTAAGGGAGAAGGTTATGAAAAGGGAAGGTATTAGCACCCCTTTCCATCCGTAGTTATCTACGGGCTCTTAGTTGCTCTTAGATCACTTTAAAATTGTGCTTTCAGTGTGTTTGACAAAAAATGTTTTGAAAAGGGCATTTCGCTTTGACTTTGTAATGATTCATGTAGGAATGTATACAAAGTGTTTGGAAATGTTTCGTTTTGAAAAGAGTTTGAACTTTTGACAAAAGTGAGTGAAAAGTATTTGATTTGAGCAAGCAACTAAAAGTCTTATTACCTACTCGTAATTGGTCGCTGGTTGTTTTATGTTCCTTTAGAATAGTGTTATCCATACCATTAGTTGGTAGGTAAATCTATTCGTGGATGTAAAAGGACATTCAAGGGACATCGGATGGTCATAGAAAGCAACTTGTAGGAAGTATCCTAGCACATTCGGGACTATCATCATTTTTCGTAGGCAACAATCGAGGGTCAAGATCATGTATTCGAGGCGACATCGTGGGTCTATGATCTTTGTATCAAGGGACTATGATGATTTGTTTTGAAGGCAACGGTGCTAGAATACCTCTACGCTCGAGGACATGACCATATTTGAATTCAGAAGGCAACGAGAGAGAATTACCCTAAGGGTGCATGTGTGAAAAGAGTGTGTCGATTCGGATATATTATCTTGAAAATCGAGTGAGCTATTGTTCAATTTTATCTTGCCATACACGCCTAATTACTAGCGCTATAGGGTGCGAAACTAAAATGCGAAATGTAAAGATGCGGAAAGATAAATGTCCTACGCTATTACATGGCTTGGGGCGTATATAATTTAAACTTATGGAAAATAAAACCTAATTTAAACTATTACATCCCATAAACAGTTACATTATTGAAAAAAAGAAAACAGTAAAAGAAACCGTCTGAAACGGAACAACCTGTGAAAAGACAAGAAAATCGGAAAATACGATGAAATCGAATAAGAGGAAAATATTAGTAAAAATGCAAGTTTTTGAATGAGAAAAATATGACATGCTGGAAATAACATAAATATGCTAAAATAATTTTTTGGGATTTTTTGGATGCATTTTAATTATTTAAAACTAATTAAATGTGATTTAAATGCTAAATTATGAATAAAAATAAATATGCATGCAAAATAATATTTTTTAATTTTATAAATTAAATAAGTATTTTCTGAAAATAAATGCAAAAGGAAAAAATATTTTGATGATTTTTAATGCATGAAATAAAAATATGAAAAGAATTAAAATGATATGCAAAAATATTAAAAAATAAGAAAATAGAAAAATAGAGAAAGTTGAGTTTGTGAAAAAAGGAAACCAAAACTGGTCCTGGCATGGTTCGAACTGGTGTCCCTTGAGAGCATCTCCAACAGTCCGCGCCTTAACCAACTGAGCCAGCGTGCACATGTGTTTGAAAGCTGGAGCGAATGGATTACAAGCACGCGTCGTCCTTCCATTGCCTCGTCTCCGCGCCAAGCTTCGTCTTCTCCGATTTGAATTTTTGAAAATTCAGCGTCGGCCATTGTTCGACGCTACAACCCTGGCTAATTCAAAAATCAAGCACACATAATATAAATGAATTCTAAGACCATGGTTCGACTCCAGACATCATTCCGAATGCATTGGTACTAGTCTCGTGGTCCAATTTTTCCTAATAAGCCAAGCCCTAAATCGAGCTCAGGAACCCTAGTTATGGTGGCATATTACGCTTGTGCCATGGAAATGCAATTAACCTGCCCAGATCGTTTGCAAACTTCCTACTAAACACAAAAACAACAACAAATCGTGTTAAAAAGCATGAATATGAGAAATCAATTTTGAAATATATTGAACAAACCGACGATTTTTGTTTTTGATGGTTTTGACATGTAAAGGTCTGAATGCTTCCGTGGATGTCAAGGAACGTGTTTGATCCTCAAAACCAATTGAAACAAGCGGATCAATGGTCGCTAGTTTCAAGTGCACGGTTTTTGAGTTTTAGGTTAGGTTCTTGAGCCAATTTTTTCGTTCTCAATCATGTGCTATGCATTGTGTATTTATATTAGATGGAATTGAACCGATTTGAGGAAAAATCATCACTAATCATCGCAAATCAAATTTGATTTTTGTACAAAATCAAATTTTCAATTTTGATCAATTTTCAATCCAATCTTGCATATCCAACCAAATTTCGAAATTTGCTGGCTTTAATGAGTTACTTGGATCTCAAGGAAGAGAGAAAAATCAATTTTGCATTTAATTTTGATTTTATACTTTATTTTTGAATTTAATTTGTATTTAAATGAATAAATTCCAAATTAAATAGAAAATAAAATAAAAATTCATGGCATTGGGCTTGATATTCCTAATTGTATAAGGAACAAGTTTGGATGAAGAAAAGTAAGCCCATTTGCAAAAGTTTGATTTTTAGAAGCATCTCTCTTTGTGCATCTCTTCAAAATTGCCCAACTTGTGAATGGTGTATCTTGCTCAATTTTCCATGTTTTTGAGTGTTCTTGGACTTTTTGGAAAGCTCTAAGAGTCCTCTAACCAACCTTTTTGGTCTCATCTCAATTGAGGTTCCATGCTCAATATATCTTCAAAACAAAATGTTGACTTTTGTTGACTTTGAAAATGACCAGAATGTTTGGGCCATACCTCTCAAATGAAGCATTTTTGACATTCTTGTGAGACATGAAGTTGTAGAGAATTGAATTTCCTTCAAAACAAGAGGTGGTGGAAAATTTCGAGAAAGTATGAGAAAGTTATGATCACCAAAGTTCAGTTGACTTTCCACCTAGAAACCCTAATTTAGAAAGTTTGACTTTTGAGCAAATCTTGAGTTTTCTTGATGAATCATGATCAACCCTTGATCAAATGATGAATGTAACTTCAAAATGAGGATGTTGACCAAAAATTATGAAGTTTGACTGTATGTTGACCACAGTTGACTTTTTGTCCAATACAACTGATTTTCAACTATCTGAGCAATTGTCTGGGCAATCTTGACTTGTAAGGCTTGAAACTTGACATGGAGAATCTTTGAAGCATATGAGGAGGCATGATAATCATTTGAGATGTTGGAAGTCCATCTGGAGCTGAGAATTGCCAAACCCTAGTTTGGGTTGATTGTCTAGGAGAGGGTTTGTTTGATCAACCTTTGAGGAATCCTTGAGTATGGATGTATGGAATGTCTTGAGAAGATGGAGGGCAAATTTTGGGGTATGACAGCTGCCCCTGTTCAATCTTCTTGTACTGGAAGGGTTATATTGGCATGCGTGCCTTTCGTGACCTGGAGGTAGAAGATGATTGAACACTCGAGTACACTTGAAAATTTGCACTGCTGGTGGATGATGCGGAATGGGCTTAGATGCCATTTGGAGAAAGTGGAGATTTTGCTGGGGATGAGTCGGTGCTAGACTCGAGGTTGTTGATAGGAGGAGAATCGTCGGGATGGGCTTGAGATGCCATCCGAAAGGTCGATGCCGGGAGTGAGCCGACGCTAGGCTCTCGTAGTCGCTTTCGAAGGAGCATGGAGATGGGCTTAAGATGCCATCCCGAGGAGTCGACGTTAGACTTCGTGCTCATCTTTGAATGAAGCTATTGATGTATTGGTTTTAACCAAATATGCAGATTCGAAAGCGAGAAATGTTGATAAGTAGTCGGAGATGGGCTTAAGATGCCATCCAGGCAATCGAGTCGTATGCCGACTGAAGTTGCTGTTGATAATAAGAAGGATCCGCATAGATCTTCGTGCCGATTACTCCGAGGGATAGTAATTTGGCAAAGTGTGGATATCGTCCCCACAGCATCGGTATTGATCCACCGCCTGTTATCGGAGGATAACTTGCGATCGCTCGATAGGGTTTCCGTCCGCCGCATTAATCTCGGATCCGTTGTCGGAGGACAACGAGGGCGGTCGCTCGATAGTTTTCCGCCGAGATTCGGGCTTAATCTCGACCACCGCCGGAAGACAACTAGGGGTCTTTCGATAGTTTTCCGTCGAGATTGGGCCTAATCTCGACCACCGTCGGAGGACAACCAGGGCGGTCTTTCGATAGCTTTCCACGAAATTGGGCTTAATCCCGACCCGCTATGCCGGTGATTTCCACTGCTTTGGAGAAAACAAGAGAAACTTTGATAGAATATTTGTTAGTCTTATGCAAAGTATGATGCATGACAATGTATATGAATGACATATGCATGAACTATGACTTTATGAGTAATGTATGAATGATAGATGTTGTGGTATTTCAAAACATATCCATCTTGAAGAAGATGCGGATGTTCGCTGAGGATTCCGACTCTTGGGGATGGAGATCTTGAGAAGAAAAGAACTCGATCCTCCGATGCACTATCCGACCAAGTCTTGGGCCTAGATATTGTTGAGGAAGGTAGAGATTGAGAAACTGTTGTTGGAGATCTCATACAGACCCCGCCGGGAGAGTCCTGGAGGCAACTGCTGGGGATCTTGTATGTAGATCCTGTTGGAAAAATTAGAGGCGCCCATCGGGATTTTGAGTGTAGATCTCACTGAGAGTGTTTGATGGTTGCCGGAGACCGGTCAGCCGCTGGAATCTTTGACTCGGGAATAGATGTAGATTTTCTCCGGCATTATCTCGACCAAGTCTCAAGTCCGATACCGCCTGGAGAAAAGGGAATTGTTGAAAGATATTCTCACGATAATAAATACCGGCCGGGATGAAGTGTTACCGCTGAGACCGATGTAACATTGCTCAGCTGAGTGGAATCACCGCTCGGGACTAACGATACCCGGGGAAGGTTTGTGTGAGTGACATCTGTAGGGATCATGCTCTGGGAAATGCATTGGTGACTTTCGTCATCTCAATTCCTAGAGCCGTAGTAACTACTTTTGTATGTCCATTTTCGCATGTTTGTGAATAGATTCTTATTGTCAAATGCATATAATCATTCAAAGTATACGTTGGACTTATTGCAAACGACAATAGTGAAAATGTAAAGAGAAAGAAATCGTATTCATTTGAAATGTGGCATATGGCCAAGTAGTTTGTACACAAGAAAGGTAAAAGCTATGCGGAAACAATCTCGTTAAGTTCCAACCATGCTAGTACTATATATTTCAACTATCTCATCTCCTTGCGTCAGAGAAATGAGTAGATCGATCTTCGCCATTTGAATCTTGAATGCTGATAGTATTCAAGTGTGATCCGAAGAGACATAGTCGCACGCTTAAATCCCTAATTTTGCTAGACCGCCTTTTCGGTTTTCACCACCGATACCTTTTTGCCCAAGCCTTTTCGTGTTTTCGACTGCCGGTGTACATTTTGTATATATATCCTTAACTTTGCCCGAACCCTTTGGTTCGCCAGATGCCCTTATTTTTGCCTAGGGTCACCGACCTAGCGGGTCTCTTCATGCGTAGTATTTTTGACTATGTCTCGCTCACGTGGTGTGGGAAATCTTCACCATCCATGGTGCTAAGTATCATAGTCCGAAAACATGCTTGACTACAAATGGTCCCTCGAGGTGGGAATCCATTTGCCCCTGGATCACCTTGTGGAAGAATGATGCGCTGACTACTAGGTCACCAACTTGATAGACTCGGTGCTTGACCTTCTTATTAAATGCTCTGATCATTCGCTCCTGATAGATCTGTCCATGGCGATGGATGCGAGTCGCTTCTCATAAATCAAATTAATCTGGTCAAGGCGAGTCTGGACCCAATCGTCTTCGCTTAACTCTGGCCCCGGAGGACTCGTTGAGGGTATCTCGAACCTCATGGGTAGGACTGCTTCCATACCGCATACAAGAGAGAAGGGTTGCCCTGCTGATGTTCGCATCAGAAAAGCGATAACCATGAAGAGCAAATGGTAACATCTCATGCCAATCCTTGTAAGTCACCGTCATCTTCTCAGATAATCTTCTTAATGTTCTTATTGGCGGCTTCCACTACGCCATTCATCTTAGGCCGATATGGAGAAGAGTTGTGATGCTTGATCTTGAACCGCGTAGTTCGTGATCATCTTGTTGTTGAGATTAGAGCCATTATCTCGTGATAATCCTTTCGGGAGTGCCATATCGATGATAAGATTATGCTTGATGAAACGAGCCACAACATTCTTGGTAACAGATGAACGAGGTCGCTTCTACCCACTTGGTGAAATAATCAATTGCCACAAGGATGAAACGATGTCCTGGAAGCGGTAGGCTTGATTTCTCCAATCATGTCAATGCCCCACATTGCAAAAGGCCAAGGAGCAGTTAGACATTCTGAGGTACCGGAGGTACGTGCACTTTGTCCGTGATAACCGCATTTGTGACAAGATCGAGCGAAGGGTGACAATCGCCTTCCATGGTGGACCAATAGTAACCTGCTCTCAAAATCTTCTTAGCCATGGTGTCCACGGAGGGTACCAAATGCGCCTTCGTAACTCTTCCATGATGCGTATTGTCGCTCGTCTACATAAGGAGTAAACAAGTCGTGGTTGCGCTTTGTATAAGATGCCGCTGTCGAGGAAGAATTTGATGCAAATCTTCTCATGAACTTTATCATTGATGATGCCCCCTCGGGATATTCCCGAGTCTCAAGATACCTTTTCACGTCATAGTACCAAGGTTTCTCTTCCGTATCAAGCTCATAACAATATGCTGGTTCAAACTTCTCAATGATGATCCGGGAGCCTCGTTGTCCCATCCGACCTTGAACATAGATGACATGGTAGCTAATGTGTCCGCCAACCGATTCTCTTCTCGTGGAATATGATTGAAAGTGATCTCTTCAAGTAGGGATCAAACTCAAAACATGCTCGATACGGAATGAGGTTCGGATGCTTCGTATCCCACTCGCCTTAACCCGATCGATCACTAAAGTCGAGTCCCCATACACCGTAAGAACTTGATTCTTAAATCAATAGCAGCCTTTGATACCCATGATGCACGTCAGATTCGGCCATGTTGTTAGCAACTGAAAAGAGTCTCAAGGTGAGAGGCGATGTCCGTCAGTAGGGATGTGATGATGGCGCCAATGCCGTTGCCGAGTGCATTTGAGGCTCCATCAAAGACCATGGTCCATCGGGATCCTTGTTCAGGTCCTTCGTCTGGGCCTGGTTCTTCACAATCAGTGACTAGTAAAACATCTTCATCTGGAAATTCGAACTGCATAGACTGATAGTCATCTACAGCTTGATGAGCCAAATGATCGGCTACCACACTTCCTTTGATTGCTTTCTGAGAAGTGTATTGGATATCATACTCGGTCAAGATCATTTGCCATCTTGCTATTCTTCCGGAGAGAGCTGGTTTCTCAAATATGTATTTTATCGGATCCATCTTGGAAATCAACAAAGTAGTGTGAGTCAACATATACCGCCTTAGTCGGCGAAAGCACCCAAGCCAAAGCGTTGTAAAGTTTTCTCGAGTGTGAGTATCTTGTTTCACAGTCGGTAAAATTTTTGCTAAGGTAGTATATTGCATGCTCTTTTCGACCAGACTCGTCATGTTGCCCTAACACACACCCCATTGAGCTCTAATACCGGTACATGATAAGAGGTCTTCCTTCGTGGCGGCATCGATATGAGGATTCAGAGGTACCCTTGATTTTGTCAAAAGCGATCCGCAATCGCCATTCCATTCCACTACTTGATCTTTCTTTAGCAACTTGAAGATTGGCTCACGTGTAGCAGCTTAGATGTGCAATGAATCTGAAATGTAATTCAATCGCCCAAGAAACCTCTCGACTTTTCCTCGGTAAGGGAGTCGGCATCTCTTGAATAGCTTTAACCTTGGCGGGTCAACTTCAATACCTTTACCATCGACAACAAACCCTAGGAGTTTTCCTGATCCGACTCAAAAGTGCACTTGTTAGATTAAGTCTTAGTCTGATTTCTTCAACCTCAAACAACAGAAATGATCAAGATGTTCTTCTTCACCGTGATCGAGCTATCATGTCGCCGACGAGACCTCTATCTCGTGATGAATCATGTCATGAAATAATGTCACCATAGCATCACCGATAAGTGGCGCGTTTTCAATTCAAACGCATAACCTTATAGCGTAAAGTGCCCAACCGTAACGAAAGTAGTCTTTTCCATGTCTTCGGAGCCATTTTGATCCGATTGTAACCGGAGAAACCATCCATGAAGGAGAAAACCTTATGCCGAGCGGTGTTGTCAACCGTAACATCAATACGAGGAAGTGGAAATCGCCTTCGACTCGCTTTGTTCGATCTCGTAATCACACACATTCGTACTTTACCATCCTTCTTAGGCACAGAACCACGTTTGCAACCCATGTGGATAGGAAGTAACTAAGAAACCGTGTTGAACTGTTTATAACTTCGCTTTGATTTTCTCTCGACATTTCAGACGCATGCACGAGCCTTCTGTTTCACCGAGAAAACCTTCTTTGTTGGCAATCGTGTACCACAATATCAATGTCCAACCCTCGGCATGTTCGTATGACCAAGCAAAACCTCAATATAGTCTCGTAGCATCCGATCATCCTTTCTTTAACACCGCTCAAGACCCGCTCCTATCTTGATCTCTTTTCTGTTTCATCAGCACTCAAATTCACAACCTCAACTTGCTCTTTGTGTGGTCAGATAACTCGCCTTCTTGTCAGAGCAGCCCCGACAAGTTCTCCTGAACTTCACAATCTTCCTCACTTTCGCTTCGGCTTGGTAGATCGGATCATCAAAGTCATATTTAGCAACAGCATAGTGTTATCAACGAGATTCGGAGTGATTCGCAGTTGTATCACGTGGGTGTGTAAGAAACACATAGCTTTTGAAGGTGATAAAGTAAAAGAAAACAATCAATTGAATGCAAAAGTCCAACGAATTTATTGAATGAAAATACGCAAACGATGATAATAACCTCGAACGAGCCATGATGCCCGGTAACTAGGCTTTAGAGTTTATTGTTCAAACATAAAATACGAAAAGCAAAACAAAAACAAGAGCAATTACTCCCGGCTAAAGGAGATTGGTATGACGCCTTCATTCTTCCAATCAGTCCGTGATCCGAGTGGGAAGATCCACTTTCTGATGTCGGCCGTTGTCGCCGCCTTCTATAGCATGGATTCCACTGATGCGGAAAGGAAGTTGGTCACACGCCATGATCATCTCTCGACCTTGATGGTGAAGCCTAAACCAGCCTTGTCGATTTGAAAGGAAGATCGGGAGCGACCCCAAATAGACTACCTCCTTGTTCAACAAAGAACAGCATCTTTCAACGAGGCCATCCTAGGCATAGCTTTGTAACTTCAGAGGACAGGAGAGTCAACATGACTGGAACTGCTTCAAAAGCTTGACAAGGAGTCTCAAAGAATTCACCCTCCATTTCGAGGTATCAATGACCGTAGATGACCACATATATTCTTCTTCACCACATACCGTAACAACCTTCCTTTCACCGGTACTTTTTTCCGATGTGGTAGAGGTAATAGCGCCGCCCCATGTATCCAAGGGCCCAAGTAGGTAAGAGTAAGTCGGACGGATGTCCATGACAAAGAAAGTGGAATCAAAAGTCTGGGAACCGACTTTAACGGGCAGAGTGAGTTTCCAAGCATCGTCGCTTAGAACCATCAAAAGCTCTCACAATAATGTCACTAGGTCTCAACCAACCCTTCGACATCAAGTCGATCAAAAGCAGCCTTCGAAGGATATTCGAGCGTAACCGTATCCACCAAAACATGAGACAATGTAACCTTTGCATTCGAATGTAGATGTGCAAGGCTTTGTTATGTTTCTTTTCTAAGGAGTCAAATCGGCATCGAGAAGCCTAGGCCGTTGTTGGCAGCCAGCTAGCAATACAAACTTCAAACTGGTCAGAGTAGTGTTCTGCGGCACGTGAGCATTCTTCGTAAACTTCACCAAGGCATTAGCATGAGCCTCGAGCACAAGAGAAAAGCTAGCATGGAAATCTTGGACGGTGTTTGTCCCAACTGCTCCACAACATTGTAGTCACTCTTCTTGATAATCTTCGTAATTTCCTCCATTTCTTGTTTGGAGGTGTCTTCAAGAACTTCCTTTGGTACTTCTCGAACGAAAGGATGAGTCCGGTTCTTTCCCGATAGCTTGGGGAATGGATTGAATAGTCGGAATGCGAAATGAGTCGCGTATCTTTGGAGGAGAGATATCCGGAGAGAACACTCTTACGATTCTCGTCACCTTACTTGATCCGTGATGTTGTCAATGTCGAATGGTAGCTTCAACTCGTAAGATCTTCAATGGTCGAGGGTCTTGCTTGACACCATGATATAAACATCACCCATAATTCCAAGGGATAGCCTTGTCGAGGAATATGGAACCGTCTGGAGAAGTAATGATGAGAGGTGCCACCTAGGCAGCAAAATCAGAGGAAACTATGTGTTAACATCAAGATAGTCTTCTGGAAATCGTCACCCCATCCGTTACCTTAACATCTTCAATAGGAATCTTGTAGCTCTCAGAATAAAGTATTCACCATGTAATCATACTTTCCACTTGGCTGTCCCAAGGTATCCCACATAGATGGTGCTTCATTCGCATTGTCAATCTTTAACTTAGACATTTCTTCACACACTTCTACACAGTGGTTTTAGAAATAGTATCTCACGGTTATCCATCATGCATCGAACACGTCTCTCAACCAAGCAAACCATCAGTGCAGACGGGCACCAACGACAATTCTCCGGGCATCCCGATTGACACCGCCAGCAAATTCTTCTTAATAACACATCGAGGAATGGTCAAGTCATCTATGTTGAAAACATAAGTATCTTCTCCAACAAAGATTGGAACTCTTGTCATGGTTAGGCATAGGAGCGTTGATCACATTTGAGTCTCACAGAGGATCAAACTCAACTGCTTAGCTTCAATCATATCTTGAATCTTGTTCTTCAGAGCCCAACAATCATCGACTATGCCCTGGCTATTGGAATGGTAAGCACACTTAGCATTAGGATTGTATCTCGAGAGGAAGTGTTGACATTTCGAGGAGGATCCTCAAGGTAATCACCGCTTTCAACATGTGTTGCAAGGTCATGGCAATGGCATGTTGATCTTTGTAAACTGCCTTCGTATGCTCGCTCACGCTGTTGTCTCTCACCGAGTTGTGCCGATGTAGGATCGAGATCACAACCGCCCTACAGATTGAGCGCGGTCGGTCTTGGCTCGGCTTTTCCGACCATACACAAGATTAGTTTCTTTCTTACCACCAAAAGATCTCTTCGCAAAGATTGAAGATGACTCTCTCGAATCTTCCCACTTTGATACCAACTTCACGCCACGTCATAATATCACCGGTGAACCGGTCAAGAGTTTCCAATCGATGATTGAAGAATGGGCCCGCCGTTGTTCCCATAAACATATCAACCAACTCCCTATTGGACAAGGGTGGTTGAACTCGCCTCGCTAGATCTCTCCACTTCTCGAGCATACCCTTGAACTTCTCATCACGACCCATAGACATGCTTTGTAGTTGCATGCGAGGGTGTCAATTCAGATTGTACTCATATTGTCTCAGAGAAAGCATCCGCCAAGTCACCCAAGTACGGATACGGTCATTCTCTAGCCGATAATACCACTTAACCGAGTTCCGACAAACTCTCTTGAAAATAGTGCATCCACAACTTTTGTCATCATGGGATTGATCTTCGACATAGGACTTCAAATGCAATTTTAGGGCAAGACATGCCATCATACTTAGCAAAAGTGGAACTTTGAACTGGGAGGAATCACAACACTGTGGACAAGACTCAGATCATCAAAATTCAGCCCGACATCTTCGTGTTTTCCACAAGATTCAGACGGTCTTCAAGTTGTTTGTACTTGTCATCTTCATCGAGTATTGGCCATCATCATAGTCTTTCTCAGTTCATGCCACTACCTCACCATCCTGTTATTGCTCATCCTCCTTCTTGACACTTCCTTCGAGAGCTCAATTGACTAACCACTCTAGGACCACCTTTGTAACGCTCGCCCATGTTGAGAAGACCAACAACCTTCTTCTTCCCGTTGATGAGCTTTTCGATCTTCTTGGCCTTGGACCAAGCTCGGTAAACATCAATAAATCGAGCATTCTCGAGCCGAGATCTTTGACAGATCGCTCAAGAGCCATTTTCGCTAAAATAAATAGCGAGCAAATGAGAAAACCAATCTTCAATGTACCGTGATGCAATGTTATGCTATGATATGCAATGTTTATGCGAATGCAATGCAATGTTTTCAAGGACCTTAGAGATTTAAATTTGTTAAACAAGCAATGAACAAACATTTATTAGTACTCTTTTTATTCTTTTTCTTTTAAGTACAAAAGATAGTTCAACAAATAAAAGAAAACATAAATCCTAAAGCTCTAAGTCTCCCATGGGCGCTTCCTGGTGCCGAGGTAGAGCGCTGATGCTTCGCCCTCGTGAAGTAGCTTGGTCAACTCTAGCACTTTCTTCTCACCATAACACTGAGCTTCAAAGGTATCCCTCTTCTTTAAGCTGAATCCAGGATCTCTTCAAGTCTTCAAAATCGTAGGGCATGTCGTGGATGGAGAACAAGATAGGTACGCCACCTATAGCAACAGTTCCATAATTACCGTAAAACAGCGTGAATGGCATCATGAGGTTTTGAGCTCGAGCTCTCACCCATTTGTAAGGTTCCCAAGGAATGGAGTTCTGGTGCCCCAAAGTCTTGGTATCGCCTTCTTTACCATGCCCCAAGCGTGTATGAACCTTCGCTTGTAATTCGAGATCGTGGTTGTAGTCGAACACAATATCTTGAGAAGCATATCATGTACCATCTCTTCGAGCAAAACCAAACCGATAGAGCTAGAGAAGGGTTGTAAGTAATACCTCCTTATACCAAGTAGTGGTACATTAGGGAATTCTCCACAACGCTCAATGAAGGTGAAGTCCTTTGAGAGAAAAGACTCCAACGGATATCCGAATGAGAGAGTGACATTAACCTTGAGACCATCTCAACCTTTGTTCTTCAAAACCGATGGAGGAAGGTGCAAATAAACCACCTGAAAGTAACTATGCAACACATGAGAGTTCCTTGTCTTATAGTACGAGTGTGAGAGAATGTAGGATATCTCCAAGTAAAGTAGGCATCGGATTAGGGTAAGAAACAACTTGATGGCGCTTGACATCTATGAATTGATCCGAGTTAGGAAATAGAACCAAACCATAGATTAGCAAGGCCACGATGTCTTCAAATGCATGGAAACTCATAACTTTGAGGAATTCTCAGGCTTTCTTAATTAGGAACTTGAAAAGTAAACCCTTAACTCCACTTCTGGTTTCCCAATTGGCTTCAATGTCCTGAGCTTAAGATGTAAGGCGGATGCGATGTCTTCGACTTAGGAACCTTTTCTAGACCGTGAATGGCATTTGATCAAGAATAGGTATCCCAAGTAGCTTAGAGAACTCTTCCAAGGTAGGAACCAACTCGATAACTGGGAATGTAAAGCAATGGTGTTTCGATCAAAGAACCGAATAGACATGCATCATATCTTCAAAACCGAGATAACCAAGTCAAGTAGATAACCATGTCTTTTGATGAATCGAGCATGATCGGAATTTCAAACCAATTCTTTGAGTGAGAAGGTATACCCATGAAGTTGATTCGGATAGTCTTTCTAGAAGCCATAATCCCTACAAACAGAGCAAAGATAAATCCCTAGGTCCTTGAAATAGTTAGAAATGATATGCAATGCAAATGATGTCATGATGTCATGTTTAGCACACACAAACAATTCACACAATGAGCCTAGGTTTAAGGCTTGTATGAGGTATAGGTGATTACCCCACCAAAAGTTTGAGTTGGTTCATCCCGTCTCCATAGTAACCGGTTCTAGGAATCTCACATCATTGATCTTTCTCGTAGGCGCTTATTTCAATACGACTACCAAGTGGTCGATCGAAATATCCCAAAAGTCGATCTCAATGAGCGCATCGAGTATCAACCAACCCTTAGTCTACACCAAAGCCGCCATCTCACTACCTTCTAATGGCCAAGATGGGTCAATTAAGGTTCTAAAAGTTTAGTTAGTGCTTGATGACACCACGCAGCCAAATACTATCCTCAACTTGGAAATGAAGAGTATCAGACATCCAAAGTGTCACACTAACGTAGCCATCATGTTGACCGCTTTGATATACGCCTAACGGTCGCGACGATTTATTGCTACTTACCTAAAAGGAAACCCGATCCGGTGTAGGATCCCCACAAATATAATACCCAAGCAACCCTTAAAGATAAAGCAAGTCAAACAAAAGCAATAAAGGTGATCTAGAAATCCCTAAGGCAATTCTCTTTGGTGTCTCCTCAGAGTCGCCAGCTCTTAATACGTGAACTCGACTTTGTAGGTTTTGTATCGCAATGTGCGGATAGCAAGAGTCGCCACCGACTTTTATTTTTATCCAATTAAGGGAAGGTAAAAGTACGTAAAAGACCTTCGTTAGATTCGGAGTAAGGGAGAAGGTTATGAAAAGGGAAGGTATTAGCACCCCTTTCCATCCGTAGTTATCTACGGGCTCTTAGTTGCTCTTAGATCACTTTAAAATTGTGCTTTCTGTGTGTTTGACAAAAATGTTTTGAAAAGGCATTTCGCTTTGACTTTGTAATGATTCATGTAGGAATGTATACAAAGTGTTTGGAAATGTTTTGTTTTGAAAAGAGTTTGAACTTTGACAAAAGTGTGAGGTGTGAAAAGTATTTGATTGAGCAAGCAACTAAAAGTCTTATTACCTACTCAGAATTGGTCGCTTTGTGTTGTTTTACGCCCTTTAGAATAGTGCTATCCGTACCATTAGTTGGTAGGTAACCATTCGCTGGATGTAAAAGGGACATTCGAAGGGACATCGGATGGTCATAGAAAGCAACTTTGTGGAAGTATCCTAGCACATTCAAGGGACTATCATCATTTTTCGTAGGCAACAATCGAGGGTCAAGATCATGTATTCGGAGGCGACATCGTGGGTCTATGATCTTTGTATCGAAGGGACTATGATGATTTGTTTTGAAGGCAACGGTGCTAGAATACCTCACGCTCGAGGGACATGACCATTTGAATTCGTAGGCAACGAGAGAGAATTACCCTAAGGGGTGCATGTGTGAAAAGAGTGGTCAATTCAGATATTTTATCTTGAAAATTAGTGAGCTATGTTCAATTTTATCTTGCCATACACGCCTAATTACTAGCAATTTATAGGGTGCGGAAATTAAATGCGGAATGTAAAGATGCGAAAGATAAATGTCCCACGCTATTACATGGCTTTGGGGCGATATACATAATTTAAACTTATGGAAAATAAAAACCTAATTTAAACTATTACATCCCATAAAGCAATTACATTATTGAAAAAAGAAAACAAGAAAAGAATCGTCTCAAACGAATAACCCTGAAAAGATAAGAAATCTAAAATACGATGAAATCGAATAAGAGGAAAATGTTAGTAAAAATGCAAGTTTTTGAATGAGAAAATATGACATGCTGGAAATAACATAAATATGCTAAAATAATTTTTGGGATTTTTGATGCAATTTAATAATTAAAACTAATTAAATGTGATTTAAATGCTAAATTATGAATAAAAATAAATATGCATGCAAAATAATATTTTTAATTTTATAAATTAAATAAGTATTTTCTGAAAATAAATGCAAAAGGAAAAATATTTTGATGATTTTAATGCATGAAATAAAATATGAAAAGAATTAAAATGATATGCAAAATATTAAAAAATAAGAAAATAGAAAAAATAGAGAAAGTTGAGTTTGTGAAAAAGGAAACCAAATGGTCCTGGCAGGTTCGAACTGGTGACCCTTGAGAGCATTCCAACAGTCCGCCTTAACCAATCGAGCCAACAGGTATTACGTGTTTGAAAGTCAAGCGAATGGATTACAAGCACGCCGCCCTTCCATTACTTCCTCGCTCAAGCCAAGCTTCGCCTTCCCGATTTGAATTTTGAAAATTCCGGCCGCCATTGTTCGACGCTACAACCCCGGCTAATTCAAAAATCAAGCACATAATATAAATGAATTCTAAGACCATGGTTCGATTCCGTGACATCATTCAATGCATGGTACGGTCTCAGGTCCAATTTTCCTAATAGTTAGAACCCAAATCGAGCTCAGAACCCTAGTTATGGCATATTACGCTTCGTGCCATGGAAATGCAATTAATGCCTTAAGATCTTGCAAACTTCCTACTAAACACAAAAACAACAAATCATGTTAAAAATGCATGAATATGAGAAATCGATTTTGAAATATATTGAACAAACCGAATTCGATTTCTTGTTTCTTGATGGTTTTGACAATGTAAAGGTCCTGGAATGCTTCCAGGATGTCAAGGAACGTTTGATCCTCAAAACCAATTGAAACAAGTCGGATCAATGGTCGCTAGTTGCTTCAAGTGCACGGTTTTTTTGAGTTTAGGTTAGGGTTCTTGAGCCAATTTTTCATTCTCAATCATGTGCTATGTATTGTGTATTTATATTAGATGGAATTGGAACCGATTTGAGGAAAAAAATCATCACTAATCAATGCAAATCAAATTGATTTTGTACAAAATCAAATTTTCAATTTTTGATCAATTTTCAATCCAATCTTGCCATATCCAACCAAATTTCGAAATTTGTTGGCTTTAATGAGTTATTGATCTCAAGGAAGAGAGAAAATCAATTTTGCATTTAATTTTGATTTTATACTTTATTTTTGAATTTAATTTGTATTTAAATGAATAAATTCCAAATTAAATAGAAAAATAAAAAATTTCGTATTGGGCTTGATATTCCTAATTGTATAAGGAAAGTTTGGATGAAGAAAAAGTGCCCATTTGCAAAAAATTTGATTTTAGAAGCATCTCTCTTTGTGCATCTTCAAAATTGCCCAACTTGTGAATGGTGTATCTTGCTCAATTTTCCACATTTTTGAGTGTTCTTGGACTTTTGGAAAGCTCTAAGAGTCCTCTAACCAACCTTTTGGTCTCATCTCAATTGAGTTTCCATGCTCAATATATCTTCAAAACAAAATGTTGACTTTTTGTTGACTTTGAAAATGACCAGAATGTTTTGAGCCATACCTCTCAAATGAAGCATTTTTGGACATTCTTGTGAGACATGAAGTTGTAGAGAATTGAATTTCCTTCAAAACAAGAGGTGGAAAAATTTCAGAAAGTATGAAAGTTATGATCAACCAAAGTTCACTTGACTTTTCACCTAAACCCTAATTTAGAAAGTTTGACTTTGAGCAAATCTTGAGTTTTCTTGATGAATCATGATCAACCCTTGATCAAATGATGAATGTAACTTCAAAATGAGGATGTTGACCAAAAATTATGAAGTTTGATCGATGTTGACCATGCTTGACTTTTTGTCCAATACAACCGATTTTCAACCATCCGAGCAATTGTTCGAGCAAACTTGACTTGTAAGGCTTGAAACTTGACATGGAGAATCTTTGAAGCATATGAGGAGGCATGAAACCATTGGAGATGTTGAAGTCCATCTTGAGTCGAATTGCCAAACCCTAGTTTGGGTTGATTTCTAGAGAGGGTTTGTTCGATCAACCTTCGAGGAATCCTTGAGTATGGATGTATGGAATATCTTGAGAAGATGGAGGGCAAATTTTGGGTATGACAGCCGCCCTGCTCAATCTTCTGTACTGGAAGGGTTAGATTGGCATGCTGCCTTCGTGACCTGGAGGTGAAGATGATGGAACACCGAGTACACCAAAAATTTGCACCGTTGGTGGATGATGCGGAAACGGGCTTAGCGATGCCATTTGGAGAAAGTGGAGATTTTGGTCTGTGGGATGAGTCGTGTGCTAGACTCGGTTGTTGATGAGGAGAATCGCCGGGATGGGCTCGAGATGCCATCTAGAAAGGTCGATCGGGAGTGAGCCGACGCCAGGCTCCGTAGTCGCTTCGGAATGGCATGGAGACGGGCTTAAGATGCCATCCGGAGGGAGTCGACGTTAGACTTCGTGCTCATCTTTGAATGAAGCTATTGATTTGTATTGGTTTTAACCAAATATGCAGATTCTAAAAGCGGAGAAATGTTGATAAGTAGCCCTGGAGATGGGCTTAAGATGCCATCCAGTAAGCAACCAGTCTGCTTTTACTCGTAGTCATTGCTGATAATAAGAAGGATCCGCATAGATCTTCGTACGATTACCCGAGGGATAGTAATTTGGCAAAGTGTGATATCGTCCTGTTGTGCATCGTATTGATCCACCGCTCGCTATCGGAGGATAACTTGCATCGCTCGGATAGGGTTTCCGTCCGCTTCGGCATTAATCCGGATCCGTTGTCGGAGGACAACGAGGCGGTCGCTCGTATAGTTTTCCCACGAGACCGGCTTAATCTCCGGACCACCGTTGAAGACAACTAGGGCGGTCTTTCGATAGTTTTCCGCCGAGACGGGGCCTAATCTCGGACCAGCTGCTGAGGACAACTGTATGGTCTTTCGATAGCTCCGTCAAATTCGGGCTTAATCCTCGGACCTCGTCATTAAGTGATTTCCACCTGCTTTGGAGAAAACAAGAGAAACTTTGATAGAATATTTGTTAGTCTTATGCAAAGTATGATGCATGACAATGTATATGAATGACATATGCATGAACTATGACTTTATGAGTAATGTATGAATGATAGATGTTGTATTTCAAAACATATCCATCTTGAAGAAGATGCGGATGTTTTGCTTGAGGATTCCTGACTTCTGTTTGGGGATGGAGATCCTGAGAAGAAAAGAACTTCGATCCCTCCGATGCACTATCTGACCAAGTCTTGGGCCTAGATATTGTTGAGGAAGGTAGAGATCGAGAACTCGTTGTTGGAGATCTCTACATATAGACCCCGGGAGAGTCTCCGAGCAACTGCTGGGGATCTTGTATGTAGATCCTGGGGAAAAATTAGGAGGCGCCCACCGATTTTGAGTGTAGATCTCACCGGAGAGTGTTTGATGGTTGCCGAGACCGGGTCAGCTGGGCTGAATCTTTGATCGGGGAATAGAAGATGTAGATTTTCTCCGTGCATTATCCGACCAAGTCTCAAGTCCGGATACCGCTGTTGGAGAAAAGGGGAATTGTTGAAAGATATTCTCATTGATAAATAATTTCGCCGGGATGAAGTGTTACCGCTTGGAGACTGATGTAACATTGCTCATTGAGTGGAATCACCGCTCGACTAACGATACTACCGGGGAAGGTTTGGTGGAGTGACACTGCCAGGATCATGCTCGGGGGAAATGCATTGGTGACTTTCGTCGTCATCTCAATTCCTAGAGCCCGTAGTAACTACTTTGTATGTCCATTTTTCGCATGTTTGTGAATAGACTTATTGTCAAATGCATATAATCATTCAAAGTAAACGTTGGACTTATTGCAAACGACAATAGTGAAAATGTAAAGAGAAAGAACTCAGATTCATTTGAAATGTGGTATATGGCCAAGTAGTTTGTACACAAGAAAGGTAAAAGCTATGGAAACAATCTCGTTAAGTTCCAACCATGCTAGTACTCATATATTTCAACTATCTCATCTCCTTGCTGTCAAGAGAAATTGAGTAGATCGATCTTCGCCATTTGAATCTTGAATGTCGATAGTACTGGAAGGTGTGATCTGAAGAGACATAGTCGATTTAAATCCCTAATTTTTCCTAGACCGCCTTTCGGTTTTCTACCATCGATACCATTTTTGCCCAAGCCGCCTTTCGTGTTTTCGACTCGGTGTACATTTTGTATATATATCCTTAACTTTTGCCCAACCCTTTGGTTCGTCCAGATGCCCTTATTTTTGTCTAGGTCAATGACCTAGCGGTCTCTTCATGCGTAGTATTTTTGACTATGTCTCGGCTCAAGGTGTGGGAAATCTTCACCATCCATGGTGCTCTCGCATCATAGCTCCGCCGGAACACTGTCTTGACTACAAATGGTCCCTCATAGGTGGGAGTCCATTTGCCCCTGGGATCACCTTGTGGAAGAATGATGCGCTTGACTACTAGGTCACCAACTTGATAGACTCGGTGCTTGACCTTCTTATTAAATGCTCTGATCATTCGCTTCTGATAGATCTGTCCATGGCAGATGGATGCGAGTCGTTTCTCATAAATCAAATTAATCTGGTCAAGGCGAGTCTGGACCCAATCGCTCGCTAACTCGGCCCCGGAGGACTCGGTTGAGGGTATCTCAACCTCAATGGGTAGGACTGCCCATACCGCATACAAGAGAAGCGGGGGTCAGGTAATACGGTGAACTCGACTTTGTAGGATTTTGTATCCAAATATGCGGATAGCAAGAGTCGCCACCACTTTTATTTTTATCCAATTAAGGGAAGGTAAAAGTACGAAAAGACCTTCGTTAGATTCGAGTTCGAGAATGGTTATGAAAAGGGAAGGTATTAGCACTTTTCATCCGTAGTTATCTACGGGCTCTTAGTTGTTTCTAGATCACTTTTTAAAATTGCTCGTGTGTTTGACAAAGATGTTTTGAAAAAGGCATTTCGCTTTGACTTTGTAATGACTCATGTAGGAGTGTATACAAAGTGTTCGGAAATGTTTTTGTTGTTTTGAAAAGAATTTGAACTTTGAAAAAGAGTGTGTGGTGTGAAAAGCATTTGGTAGAGCGAGCAACTAGGAGACTTATTACCCACTCAGAATTGGTCGTTTTGTTGTACTTCTACATTCCTTTAGAATAGCGCTAGCCATACCATTAGTTAGTAGGTAGCTCCATTCATTGGATGTAAGCGGGACATTCGAAGGGACATCGGATGGTCATAGAAGGCAACTTGTAGGAAGTATCCTAGCACATTCGAAGGGACTATCATCATTTTTCGTAGGCGACAATCGAGGGTCAAGATCATGTATTCGGAGGCGACGTCGTGGGTCTTATGATCTTTGTATCGAAGGGACTATGATGATTTGTTTGGAAGGCAACGGTGCTAGAATACCTCTACGTTCGAGGGACATGACCATTTTGAATTCGCAAAGGCAACGGGAGAGAATTACCCGTAAGTGTGTGAGAAGTGTGTTGAATTCAGATTATGTTATCTTGAAGATTAGTGGGCTATGTTGATTTTAATCTTGCCATACACGCCTAATTACTAGCAATTTATAGGGTGCGGAAAGTAAAATGCGGAATGTAAAGTGCGGAAAGGTAAATCCTACGCTATTACATGGCTTTGGGGCAGATACATAATTTAAACTTGCGGAAAATAAAAACCTAATTTAAACTATTACATCCCATGAGCAGTTACATAATATAGGAGTGCGGAAAGTAAAGGCGGAAATATAAAGGTGCGGAAAGTAAAGTGTGGAAAGTAAAGGCGGAAATGTAAAGGTGCGGAAGTAAATCCTACGCTATTACATAATAAAAATTTGCGACCTATACATCTTTTCTAGAATTTGTAAATGCGAGATAATCATAAATAATCAGAATAAAGTTAGTAAAATGTTTTGGAAATTAGTAGGAAAATGTTTTTTAGGTTGGTAACCTTAATTAAAAGAAAGAAAAAATATTTTTGTATTTTTTGAGATTGATTTTAATGTAAAAATCCTAAATCTATGTTAATTAGCATTTAATTAGAAAAATAATTGAAAATGTAAATAAAAAATAAATGTTTTTGTGTCAAAAATTAAAATAAAGGTTTTTGAAACCTAAATCTAAAATTAAAACATTTTTTAGGATTTTAGAAAATAGTCAAATTAATTTATGAAAATAAATAAAAATAAGAAAAGAGAAATTAAAAAAAGGTTAGAAACATTGAAGGAGAAAAGTAAAAAAGATTTCCCCGAGGTGTTGAAAGTTTTGAATCGATGTCGAAATGAATTCGAACTCGAAACAAAGTATCGACAAAAAAAAGAAAAGAAAACACTAGCATAAAGATGAATCAAAATTAAATCAATGATAATGGAGGAATATTGTCACGGTCAAAACCAAGGTTGAGTTGTTGTCGTTGACAAACTGTACGAAATAGATTTCATTCATATTTTTATATGTTAGTTGTTTGTAGTTTGTTTAGGAAAAAAGTGATGTTGTTAATGGTGAAAATGGTTTTGTTAGAAAAACTTCACTAATACAAATTAGAAAAAATGCATGTAGAAATATATTAGTAAATTGTAAGGTTTTTAATATGCAAGATCAAAAAAAAGTTAGTATTTCTAATGGTATATATGGACCGTAAAAAAAAAGTGGTTCGATTAAAATGATAAATAAAATGGTTTGTAAGTGTGAAACCGAGAATTGTTATACAAAAATAAAATGTAAAAACAATCAATCTTCAAATAAACATCATGTGGTTAGAACAACAAACGAGATAAATAAAAGGAATGCCTCATATGAAAATCATCGGCCAAAAACTAGATACAATTTGAAAAGAAACTTTGAAAAGAGATTGAAAAAATGTGTGTGAGAAATTGTGGAAATTTGTGGGTGATTGTTGGTAGAAAGAAAAGAAAATGTTAGTGTAGGAAATATGCAATGAAAAAAAAATATGGTGTCCTCTCTTTTGTTGTATCAAAATTGGCCTCTATTTATAACAAAGTATTAGGTTAAACAAATATAGAAAAAATTAAATATGATCAATGACTCAAAAAATTTCATTTAATTGTGATTTGTAATTTAATCAATTAATCAATATTTTCCTAATTTCTTTTTACTTGCTCCCCAAGATTTGAAAACATGCCAAAATAAGAACAAATTGACTTTAAAACTTTCCTTTTTTTGATTTTGGTCTAAAAATGCATAAAATGAAAAAAAAAGTAAAAAATAACATTCTTGAAAAATACATAAATAATAAAATTGAAAATTAGTATTTAAATAATAAAATATGATTTTATGATTTTTTGAAAATAGATTTTAAAAGAAAAGAAAGTTAGTAACAAATAACAAAAAAATGTTAAAAGTGCAAATGAGATTCAACCCATGACCTCACATTTATAAAGCTTACCTTACCAATTGTGCTATCTTACTTATTCGAAATAAAATGCAACCGAAAGTATATGGAGACGACAAGATTTGTCATATTTAAAAATACAAATAATTTGAAATAAATTATTATATTTTTAAATAGACCTGAGAACGAATATTTATAAAAATCCTCGGATTATTAGTGTAATAAACCAAAAGAAATTTAAAACAAAGTTTAAAAATAATTTTGACCTTAGTACCGAGGGCAAATTTTGGGGTATGATGTTTGCCCCTGCTCAATCTTCTTGCACTGAAGGGTTAGATTGACACTTGTCTTTCGTGACCGAGGTAGAAGATGATTGAACACCGAGTACACCGAAAATTTGCACTCATTGGTGGATGATGCGGAATGGGCTTACGGATGCCATTTGGATACTTGACGGGGGATGAGTCGTGCTAGACTCGAGAATGTCGATAGGAGAATTGGAGGGATGGGCTTAAGATGCCATCCTGGAAAGATCGGCGTGGGAGTGAATCGTACGCTAGGCTCTGTAGTCGTTCCTGGAAGGAGCATGGAGATGGGCTTAAGATGCCATCTGGAGGGAGTCGTACGTTAGACTTCGTGTTCATTTTTGAATGAAGTTATTGGTTTTGCATTGATTTTAACCATATATGCAAGATTCGAAGTGAAGCATCGTTGATAAGTAGTCGGAGATGGGCTTAAGATGCCATCCAAGGCAATCGAGTCGTACGCTGATCAGTCGCTTGTGATAATAAGGAATCAGAATAAATCTTCGTGCTTGATTACTCTGAGGGGAATAGTAGTTGGCAAGAATGCGGATAGCTTCCCTGTTGTGCATCGGGTGTTGATCCATTGCCTGTTATCGGAGGATAACCAGAGGTGGTCTTTCAGATAGTTTTCCCGCTTGGTTCGGGCTTAACTCGACCAACCGTCGGAGGACAACCAAAGGGCGGTCTTCGTATAGTTTTCTCCGTCGGTTCGGCTTAATCCTAGACCAACAGTCGGAGGACAACCAGGCGGTCTTTCGATAGTTTTCCGCCGATTCGGGGCTTAACTCGACCTGCTTATGCTAGAAGGATCGCACCTGCTTTTGAGAAAACAAGAGAAACTTTGATAGAATATTCGCTAGTTTATGTATGGTGATGATGATGCTGTATATGAATGACACATATGCATAAATTACGACTTTATGAGTAATGTATGAATGTTGATGTTGTGATATTTCAAAACATATCCATCTTGAAGAAGATGCGGATGTTCTGTTTGAAGATTTCGACTTCTCTTGGGAATTGTGTAGGTGAGAACCCCGCTTTGAAGGAGAAGAAAGATATCCGGATTCTCCGATGCACTATCCGACCAAGTCTTGGGCCTAGATATTGTTGAGGAAGGTAGAGATTGAGAAACTCGTTGTTGGAGATCTCATAGACCCTGCTGAGGAGAGTCTGGGAGGCGATCCGTTGGGGACCTTGTATGAGATCCCGGCCGAGGAAATTTAGGAGGCGCCACCTGGGATTCCGAGTGTAGATCTCGCCGGAGAATATGATGGTTGTTGAGAGACCGATTTAGAAGAAGAGT
>CM038796.1:40478980-40715070 GCA_021764765.1 Vicia sativa | reverse complement strand
TCCAAGCATGCCCAAGAGAAGTCGGACTGATGTCCATGACAAAGAAAGTGGAATCAAAAGTCCGGGAACCCACTTTAATTCAAGCGAGTTTCTCAAGCACTGCTCGCTGTAACCATCAAAAGCTCTCACAATAATGTCACTAGGTCTCTGAACCAACCTTCAACATCAAGTCGATCAAAAGTGCCTGGAAGGATATTCTGAAAGTAACTGTAGATCCACCAAAACATGAGACAATGTAACCTTTGCATTCATAGATGCGCTTTGTTATGTTTTTCCTGAAGGAGTCAACGATCGAGAAGTTTAGGTCCAGTTGGCAGCCGTGCTAGCAATACAAACTTCAAACTCGGTCAAGTAGGTGTGCACTACAGACGCGAAAGCATTCTTTCTTTAAATTTCACTATTTCAGAGCACAAGAGAAAAGCAAGCATGGAAATCTTGACTGAGTTTGTCCCAACTGCCTACAAACATTGTAGTCACTCTTCTTGATAATCTTCAACTCCATTTCGCTTGAGGTGTCTTCAAGAACTTCCTTTGGTACTTGACTTCGAGCAGATGAGTCACCGGTTCTTTCCTCTAGTGGGAATGGATTGAATAGCCGGAATGCGAGCCGGAGTCGCTGTCTTTGGGAGAGATATCCGGAGAGAATACTCTTCCATTCTCGTCACCTTACTTGATCCTGATGTTGTCAATGTCGAATGGTAGCTTCAACCGTAAGATCTTCAATGGTCGAGGGTCTTGCCGGCCATGATAGTAAACATCACCCATAATTCCAAGGATAGCCTTGTCGAGGAATATGGAACGTCTGAGAAGTAATGATGAGAGGTGCCACTTAGGCAATGTAATGGTGAGGAAACTTTATGTGTTAACATCAAGATAGTCTTCGGAAATCGCCACCCCATCCTGCTACCTTAACATCTTCAATAGAATCTTGTAGCTTTTGAATAAAGAGTACTTCACCATGTAATCATACTTTCCACTGCTGTCCCAAGGTATCCCATACGATGTATATGCCTTCATTCGATTGTCAATCTTTTAACTTAGACATTTCTTCACATGCCTTCTCACGTGTGGTTTTAGAAATAGTATCTCACGTTATCCATCATGCATCGAACACGTCTTCTCAACCGCAAACCATCAAAGCAGACGGCACCAACGATAATTCTCCGCATCCTGATTGACACCGCCAGCAAATTCTTCTTAACAAATCATGAGGAATGGTCAAGTCATCTATGTTGAAAACATAAGTATCTTCTCCAACAAGATTTGAACTCTTGTCATGGTTAGGCATAGGAGCGTTGATCACATTTGAGTCTCAACAGAGGATCAAACTCAACCGCTTAGCTTCAATCATATCTTGAATCTTGTTCTTCGAGCCCAACAATCATCACGCATTTATGCCTGGCTGGAATGGTAAGCACTTAGCATTAGGATTGTATCTCGAGAGGAAGTGTTGACATTTCGAGGAGGATCCTCAAGGTAATCAGCTCCGCTTTCAACATGTGTTGCAAGGCTTGCGACAATGGCATGTTGATCTTGTAAACTGCCTTGTGGCTGCCTCGACCACGCTGTGTGTCTCACCGAGGTCAGGCCGATGTAGGATCGAGATCACAACCCGCTTCACGATTGAGCGGTCACCTTGGCTCGGCTTTTCCGACCATACATAAGATTAGTTTCTTTTCACCACAAAAGATCTCTTCAAAGATTTGAAGATGACTCATGAATCTTCCCACTTTGATACCGCCTTCAATACGCCTCCGTCAATATCGCCTATGAATCTGGTCAAGAGTTTCCAATCGATGATTGAAGAATGGGCCTCACATGTCCCCATAAACATATCAACCAACTCCCTATTGGACAAGGGTGGTGAACCTCCTCGCTAGATCTCTCATTCTCGGAGCATACCTTGAACTTCTCATCGACCCATGTATATGTAGTTGTATGCGAGTGGTGTCAATTCAGATTGTACTCATTGTCTCAGAAAGCATCTCGCCAAGTCACCCAAGTACGGATACGGTTTCTCTCACGATAATACCACCTAATCGAGTTCCGACAAACTCTCTTGAAAATAGTGCATCCACAACTTTTGTCGCCGCGTTGGGATGATCTTCCGACATAGGATTTCAAATGCAGCTGACAAGACATGCCATCATACTTAGAAAAAGTTGGAACTTTGAACTTGGAGGAATCACAACACCTGGACAAGACTCGATCATCAAAATTCAGCCCCGACATCTTGTGTTTTCCACATTCAGACGGTCAAGTTGTTTGTACTTGATCTTCATCGAGTATTGGCCATTATCATAGTCTTTCGTGTTCATGCCGACTACCTTCACATTCCCTTGTTACTTTGCTCATCCTCCTCTTGACACTTCCTTCGAGAGCTCAATTTGACTAACACCTAGGACCATTTGTAATCGCCCATGTTGAGAAGACCAACAACCTTCTTCTTCTGAGATGATTCAGATCTTCTTGGCCTTGACCAAGTCAGTAAACATCTCATTGAAACGAGCATTCGAGTCTGGAGATCTTTGACAGACTGCTCAAGAGCCATTTAAAATAAATAGCGAGCAAATGAGAAAACCAATCAATGTACCGATGCAATGTTATGCTATGATATGCAATGTTTATGCGAATGCAATGCAATGTTTTCAAGGACCTTAGAGATTTAAATTTGTTAAACAAGCAATGAACAAACATTTATTAGTACTTTATTCTTTTTCTTTTAAGTACAAAGATAGTTCAAACAAATAAAAGAAAATATAAACTAAAGCTCTAAGTCTCCTACGGCGCCTCTGGTGCCGGTAGGCGCTGATGTTTCGCCTCGTGAAGTAGCTTTGTCAACTCTAGCACTTTCTTCTCACTTGCATAACACCGAGCTTCAAAGGTATCCTCTTCTTTGTCGAATCCGTGATCTCTTCAAGTCTTCAAAATCGTGAGGCATGTCAGAGGAGAACAGAGTAAGGTACCACCATAAATGTGTTCCATAATTACGGTAAAACAAAGTGAATGGCATCATGAGGTTTTGAGCTCGAGCTCTCACCCATTTGAGGTAAGGTTCCCAAGGAATGGAGTTCTGTGCCCCAAAGTCTTGGTATCGCCTTTCTTTACCATGCCCCAACGAACCTCGCCGGTAATTCTCGAGATCGTGGTTGTAGTCGAACACAATATCTTGAGAAGCATATCATGTGGACCATCTCTTCGAGCAAAACCAAACCGACATAGAGCTAGAGAAGGGTTAAGTAATACCTCCCTTATACCAAGTAATGGTACATTAGGGAATTCTCCACAACGCTCAATGAAGGTGAAGTCCTTTTGAGAGAAAAGACTCCAACGGATATCCGAATGAGAGAGTGACATTAACCTTGAGACCATCTCAACCTTTGTTCATTCTTCAAACTCGATGGAGGAAGGTGCGAAATAAACCACCGGAAAGTAACGGATGCAACACATGAGAGTCCTTGTCTTTGATAGTAATGAGTGTGAGAATGTAGGATATCTCCAAGTAAAGTAGGCACTGATTGCGGTAAGAACAACTTGATGGCGTGACATCTATGAATTGATCCGAAAGAAATAGAACCAAACCATAGATTAGCAAGGCCACAATGTCTTCAAATGCATGGAAACTCATAACTTTGAGGAATTTCGCTTTCTTAATTAGGAACTTGGAAAGTAAACCTTAACTCCACTTCTTGTTTCCCAATTGGCTTCAATGTCCGAGCTTTAAGATGGGCGGATGCGATGTCTTCGCATTTAGGAACCTTTTCTAGACCGTGAATGGCATTTGATCAAGAATAGGTATCCCAAGTAGCTTAGAGAACTCTTCCAAGGTAGGAACCAAACCGATAACTGGAATGTAAAGCAATGGTGTTTCGATCAAAGAACTGAATAGGACATGCATCATATCTTCTTCAAAACCGAGATAACCAAGTCAAGTAGATAACCATGTCTTTGATGAATCGAGCATGATCGGGAATCTCAAACCAATTCTTCGAGTCGAGAAGGTATACCCATGAAGTTGATTCGGATAGTCTTTCTAGAAGCCATAATCCCTACAAAACAGAGCAAAGATAAACCCTAGGTCCTTGAAATAGTTAGAAATGATATGCAATGCAAATGATGTCATGATGTCATGTTTAGCACACACAAACAATTACACAATGAGCCTAGGTTTAAGGCTTGCATGAGGTATAGGTGATTACCCCACCAAAAGTTTGAGTTGGTTCATCCCGCCCTATAATAGTAACCGGTTCTAGGAATCTCATCATTGATCTTTCTCAGAGGCGCTTATTTCAATACGACTACCAGTGGTCGACCGAAATATCCCAAAGTCCGATCTCAACGAGCGTAGCATCGAGTATCAACCAACCTTAGTCTACACAAAGCCGCCATCTCACTACCTTCTAATGGCCAAGATGGGTCAATTAAGGTTCTAAAAGTTTAGTTAGTGCTTGATGACACCACGCAGAAGCCAAATACTATCCTCAACTTTGAAATGAAGAGTATCAGACATCCAAAGTGTCACACTAACGTAGCCATCATGTCGACCGCTTTGATATACGCCTAACGGTCGCGACGATTTATTGCTACTTACCTAAAAGGAAACCCGGATCCGTGTAGGATCCCCACAAATATAATACCCAAGCAACCCTTAAAGATAAAGCAAGCAAGTCAAACAGGATTTAGAAATCCCTAAGGCAATTCTCTTTAGGTGTGTCTCCACAGTAGTCGCCATTTTAACATGTTGAACTCGACTTTGAGGTTTTTGTATCGCAAATGCGATAGCAAGAGTCGCCACCGACTTTTATTTTTATCCAATTAAGGAAGGTAAAAGCATGAAAAAGACCTTCGTTAGATTCTCGAGTAAGGGAGAAGGTTATGAAAAGGAAGGTATTAGCACCTTTCCATCCGTAGTTATTCACTCGGGCATCAGTTTGAAAAGGGTATTTCGCTTGACTTTGTAATGATTCATGTAAATGTATACAAAGTGTTTGGAAATGTTTCATTTTGAAAAGAGTTTGAACTTTGACAAAAGTGTGAGGTGTGAAAAGTATTTGATAGAGCAAGCAACTAAAAGTCTTATTACCTACTCGTAATTGGTCGTTTTCGTGTTGTTTTTACGCTCCTTTAGAATAGTGCTATCCATACCATTAGTTGGTAGGTAACCTATTCGCTGGATGTAAAAGGGACATTCGGGACATCGGATGGTCATAGAAAGCAACTTATGAAGTATCCTAGCACATTCGAAGGGACTATCATCATTTTCGTAGGCAACAATCGAGGGTCAAGATCATGTATTCGGAGGGCATCGTGGGTCTATGATCTTGTATCGAAGGGACTATGATGATTTGTTTGAAGGCAACGGTGCTAGAATACCTCTACGCTCGAGGACACGACCATATTGAATTCGTAGGCAACGAGAGAGAATTACCCTAAGGTGTATGTGTGAAAAGATGTGTCGTGTTCGGATATATTATCTTGAAAATTAGAGTGAGCTATTGTTCATTTTATCTTGCCATACACGCCTAATTACTAGCAATTTATAGTGTATTAATTAAAATGAAATGGAAGATGGAAAGATAATGTCCCACGCTTATTACATGGCTTAGCGTATACATAATTTAAACTTATGGAAAATAAAAACCTAATTTAAACTATTACATCCCATAAACAATACATTATTGAAAAAGAAAATAAGAAAAAGAATCGTCCTCAAACGGAATAACTGTGAAAATAGAGAAAAATCCAAAATACGATGAAATCAAGAGGAAAAATGTTAGTAAAAATGCAAGTTTTTGAATGAGAAAATGATATGTCGGAAATAACATAAATATGCTAAAATAATTTTTGGGATTTTTGGATGCATTTAATAATTTAAAAACTAATTAAATGTGATTTAAATGCTAAATTATGAATAAAAATAAATATGCATGCAAAATAATATTTTTAATTTTATAAATTAAATAAGTTTTCAAAATAAATGCAAAAGGAAAATATTTTGATTATTTTAATGCATGAATAAAAATATAAGAATTAAAATGATATGCAAAATATTAAAATAAGAAAATAGAAAATAGAGAAAGTTGAGTTAAAAAAGGAACCAAATCGTCCTGGCATGGATCGAACTGCGTCCTCGAGCATCTCCAATGTCCACGCCTTAACCAACGAGCCAGCGGCACATGTGTTGAAAGTCGGAGTTTAATGGATTACAAGCACGCTGCCGTCCTTCCATTGCCTCGCCTCCGCGCCAAGCTTCGGCTCTCCGATTTGAATTTTTGAAAATTCAGCGCCGCCATTGTTCGACGCCACAACCCCGGCTAATCTAAAATCACACACATAATATAAATGAATTCTAAGACCATGGTTCGACCTGCACATCATTCAACGATTGGTACTAGTCTCTCGTGGTCCAATTTTTCCTATTAGCCAAGCCCTAAATCGAGCTCAAGAACCCTAGTTATGGCATATTACGCCGTGCCATGGAAATGCAATTAACCCTGCCAGATCGCTTGTAAACTTCCTACTAAACACAAAAAACAACAACAAATCGGTTAAAATGCATGAATATAGAATCGATTTTGAAATATATTGAACAAACCGAATTCGATTTCGTTTTTGATGGTTTTGACATGTAAAGGTCCTGAATGCTTCCGGATGTCAAGGAACGGTTTGATCCTCAAAACAAATTGAAACAAGTCGATCAATGGTCATGAACTGCTCAAGTGCACGGTTTTTGAGTTTTGGTTAGGGTTCTAGCCAATTTTTTCATTCTCAATCATGCTATGCATTGTATTTATATTAGATGGAATTGAACCGATTTGAGGAAAATCACTAATCAATGCAAATCAAATTTTGATTTTGTATAAAATCAAATTTTTGATCAATTTTCAATCCATCTTCCATATCCAACCAAATTTCGAAATTGCCGGGTTTGAATGAGTTATTGGATCTCAAGGAAGAGAGAAAAATCAATTTTGCATTTAATTTTGATTTTATACTTTAATTAATTTAATTTTTAAATGAATAAATTCCAAATTAAATAGAAAAATAAAATAAAAATTGTGGCATGGGCTGGATATTCCTAATTGTATAAGGAACAAGTTTGGATGAAGAAAAAGTAAGCCCATTTGCAAAAAATTTATTTTTAGAAGCATCTCTTTGTGCATTCTTCAAAATTGCCCAACTTGTGAATGGTGTATCTTGCTCAATTTTCCATTTTTGAGTGTTCTTGGACTTTTTGGAAAGCTCTAAGAGTCCTCTAACCAACCTTTGGTATCATCTCAATTGAGTTTCCATGCTCAATATATCTTCAAAACAAAATGTTGACTTTTGTTGACTTTGAAAATGACCTAATGTTTTCCATACCTCTCCAAATGAAGCATTTTTTGACATTTTGTGAGACATGAAGTTGTAGAGAATTGAATTTCCAAAACAAGAGGTGGTGGAAAATTTTGAGAAAGTAAGAAAGTTATGATCACCAAAGTTCATTGACTTTCCACCTAAAACCCTAATTTAGAAAGTTTGACTTTCGAGCAAATCTTGAGTTTTCTTGATGAATCATGATCAACCCTTGATCAAATGATGAATGTAACTTCAAAATGAGGATGTTGACCAAAATTATGAAGTTTGATCGTATGTTGACCATATTGACTTTTGTCCAATACAACCGATTTTCAACCATCCGAGCAATTGTCTTGAACTTAATTGAAACTTGACATGGAGAATCTTTGAAGCATAGGAGGATGATAATCATTGGAGATGTTGGAAGTCCATCGATTGAGAAGCCAAACCCTAGTTTGGGTGATTGTCTAGAGAGAGGTTTGTCTGATCAACCTTCGAGGAATCCTCGAGTATGGATGTATGGAATGTCTCGAGAAGATGGAGGGCAATTTTGGGGTATGACAGCTGCCTCTGCTCAATCTTCTCACCAGATGGCATGCTGCGCCTTTCGTGACTCGAGGTAGAAGATGATCAACACTGAGTACACCGAAAATTTCATTGCGGAACATGAATGGGCTTATGATGCCTTGAGAAAGTGGAGATTTTATTATGAGTCTAAAGTTAGACTCGAGGTTGTTGATAGGAGGAATCTACGGGCTTCGAGATGCCATCTAGAAAGGTCGATTTGGGAGTGAGCCGACGCCAGCCTGAATCGCTTCGAAGGAGTAATGGGACGGGCTTAAGATGCCATCCTGAGGAAGTTTATTAGATTCTCATGCTCATCTTTGAATGAAGCTATTGATTTGTATTGGTTTTTAACCATGCAAAAGATTCTAGTGTTGAGAAAATGCGATAAGATGCCTGAGATGGGCTTAAGATGCCATCCGTGGCAACCGAAGTCGTATGCTGACTCTGTAGTTGCTTGATAATAAGAAGGATCCGCATTGATCTTCGTGCTGATTACTCCGAGGGATAGTAATTTGCAAAGTGTGATATCGCCCCGTTGTGCATCGGTATTGATCCACCGCCTCGTTATCGAGGATAACTTGCGATCGTCGGATAGGGTTTCCGTCTGCTTCGGCACATCCCGGATCCGCTTGTCCGAGGACAACGAGGGCGGCGCTCGATAGTTTTCCCGAGACGGGCTTAATCTCCGACCACTGGCGGAAGACAACTAGGGGCTGCCTTTCGATAGTTTTCCGCCGAGATCGGCCCAATCCTCGACAACCGCTTGAGGACAACTGGGCGGTCTTTCGATAGCTTCCGTAAATTGGCTTAATCTCGGACTCGCTTACGCCGAAGTGATTTCCACCTGCTTTGGAGAAAACAAGAGAAACTTTGATAGAATATTTGTTAGTCTTATGCAAAGTATGATGCATGACAATGTATATGAATGACATATATATGAACTATGACTTTATGAGATAATGTATGATGATAGATGTCAGGTATTTCAAAACATATCCATCTTGAAGAAGATGTTTTGCTTGAGGATTCCCGACTTCGGGGATGGAGATCCCGAGAAGAAAAGAACTGATCCTCCGATGCACTATCCGACCAAGTCTTCGGCCTAGATATTGTTGAGGAAGGTAGTAGATCGAGGAACCTGCTGTTGGAGATCTCATACATGTAATTCTACTGGGAGAGTCGGGAGGTAACTGCTGGGGATCTTGTATGTAGATCCCGTTGGGAAAAATTAGAGGCGCCACTGGGATTTTGAGTGTAGATCTCACGGAGAGTGTTCGATGGTGCTGGACCCGGGTCAGCTTGAATCTTGACTGGGAATAAGATGTAGATTTTCTCCTGCATTATCCGACCAAGTCTCAAGTCCGATACCGTCCGGAGAAAAGGGAATTGTTGAAAGATATTCTCATTGATAATAAATACCGCCGGGATGGAACCGCTTGGATCGATGTAACATTGCTCACTTGAGTGGAATCACCGTCGGGACTAACGATACTCCGGGAAGGTTTGGTGTGAGTGACACCGTTGTAGGATCATGCTCGTGGGGAAATGCATTGGTGACTTTGCCGCTATCTCAATTCCTAGAGCCTGTAGTAACTACTTGTATGTCCATTTTTCGATGTTCAGGAATAGATTCTTATTGTCAAATGCATATAATCATTCAAAGTAAACGCGGACTTATTGCAAACGACAATAGTGAAAATGTAAAGAGAAAGAACTCAGATTCATTTGAAATGTGGCATATGGCCAAGTAGTTTGTACACAAGAAAGGTAAAAAGCTATGCGGAATCTCAAGTAAGTTCCAACCATGCTAGTACTCATATTTCAACTATCTCATCTCCTCTTGCCGTGAGAAATTGAGTAGACCGATTCGCCATTTGAATCTTGAATCCGATAGTAGCCCTGAAGCAGTGATCCGAAGAGACATAGTCGTACGCTTAAATCCCTAATTTTCCCTAGATTTTCGGTTTCACCACCGATAATATTTTTGCCCAAGCCGCCTTTCGTGTTTTCGACTTGCCGTGTGTACATTTTGTATATATATCCTTAACTCTTGCCCGAACCCTTTGGTTCGTCAGATGCCCTTATTTTTGTCTAGGTCACCGACCCAGCGGTCCTCTGCAGTATATTTTGACTATGTCTGCTGCTCACAAGGTGTGGGAAATCTTCACCATCCATGGTGCTCAGATCATAGTCTGGCCGAAAACATCGCCTTGACTACAAATGGTCCCTCAGTGGGAGTCCATTTGCCCCTCGATCACCTCAGGAAGAATGATGCCTGACTACTAGGTCACCAACTTGATAGACTGTGTCGACCTTCTTATTAAATGCTCCTCATCATTCGCTTCGATGATCCGCCCATGGCAGTATGGCGAGTCGCTTCTCATAAATCAAATTAATCCGTCAAGGCTAGTCTCGACCCAATCGCCTTCGCTAACTCGCCTGGAGGACTCGTCGAGGGTATCTCGAACCTCAATGGGTAGGACTGCCCATACCGTATACAAGAGAGAAGGGGGGTCAGGTAATACTTGAATCGACTTTGTAGGATTTTGTATCCAAATGCTGGATAGAAGAGTCGCCACCACTTTTATTTTATCCACCATGGAAGGTAAAAGTAATGAAAAAGACCTTTCGTTAGATTCTCGAAGTCTGGAGAATGGTTATGAAAAGGGAAGGTATTAGCACCCCTTTTCATCCGTAGTTATCTACGGGCTCTTAGTTGCTTTAGATCACTTTTTAAAATTGCTCGCTGTTTTACAAAGATGTTTTGAAAAGGCATTTCGCTTGACTTTGTAATGACTCATGTAGGAGTGTATACAAAGTGTTCGAAATGTTTTTGTTGTTTTAAAAGAATTTGAACTTTGAAAAGAGTGTGGTGTGAAAAGCATTTGGTGAGCGAGCAACTAGAGACTTATTACCCACTCGAATTGGTCGCTTTTGTTGTACTACGATTCCTTTTAGAACGCCATTATACCATTAGTTAGTAGGTAGCTCCATTCATTGGATGTAAGCCGACATTCGAAGGGACATCGGATGGTCATAGAAGGCAACTGAGGAAGTATCCTAGCACATTCGGCGGACTATCATCATTTTTCGAGGCGACAATCGAGGGTCAAGATCATGTATCTCGGAGGCGACGCCGTGGTCTATGATCTTGTATCGGCGGGACTATGATGATTTGTTTGGAAGGCAACTGCTAGAATACTCTACGCTCGAGGACATGACCATTTTGAATTCGCAGAAGGCAACGGAGAGAATTACCCTAAGGTGCGTGTGTGAAAGAAGTGTGTTGAATTCGGATATGTTATCTTGAAGATTAGTGGCTATGTTGATTTTAATCTTGCCATACACGCCTAATTACTAGCAATTTATAGGTGCGGAAAGTAAAGCGCTGAATGTAAAGTGCGGAAAGGTAAATCCCACGCTATTACATGGCTTTGGGGCGTATACATAATTTAAATCATGAAAATAAAAACCTAATTTAAACTATTACATCCCATGAGCAGCTATATAATATAGGAGTGCGGAAAGTAAAGGAAATATAAAGGTGCGGAAAGTAAAGTGTGGAGTAAAGAAAGTGAAATGTAAAGGTGCGGAAGTAAATCCTACGCTATTACATAATAAAAATTTGCATACCTACATCTTTTCTAGAATTTGTAAATGTAGATAATCATAAATAATCGTAATAAAGTTAGTAAAATGTTTTGGAAATTAGTAGGAAAATGTTTTTAGGTTGGTAACCTTAATTAAAAGAAAGAAAAATATTTTTGTATTTTTGAGATTGATTTTAATAAAAATCCTAAATCTATGTTAATTAGCATTTAATTAGAAAAATAATTGAAAATGTAAATAAAAAATAAATGTTTTTGTGTCAAAATTAAATAAAGGTTTTTGAAACCTAAATCTAAAATTAAAACATTTTTAGATTTTAGAAAATAGTCAAATTAATTTATGAAAATAAATAAAATAAGAAAAGAGAAATTAAAAAAGGTTAGAAACATTGAAGGAGAAAAGTGGTAAAAAAGATTTGGTCCTGAGGTGTTGAAAGTTTTGAACTGATGTCAAATGAATTCTGAACCTCGAAACAAAGTATCGACAAAAAAAAGAAAGAAAACACTAGCATAAAGATGAATCAAAATTAAATCAATGATAATGGAGGAATATTGTCACGGGTCAAAACCTGTTGAGTTGTTGTCGTTGACAAACTGTATTTAAATAGATTTCATTCATATTTTTATATGTTAGTTGTTTGTAGTTTGTTTAGGAAAAAGTGATGTTGTTAATGGTGAAAATGGTTTTGTTAGAAAAACTTCACTAATACAAATTAGAAAAAAATGCATGTAGAAATATATTAGTAAATTGTAAGGTTTTAATATGCAAGATCAAAAAGTTAGTATTTCTAATGGTATATATGGACCGTAAAAAGTGGTTCGATTAAAATGATAAATAAAATGGTTTGTAAGTGAAACCGTGAGAATTGTTATACAAAATAAACAAAAAAAAACAATCAATCTTCAAATAAACATCATGTGGTTAGAACAACAAACGAGATAAAATAAAAGGAATGCCTCATATGAAAATCATCGCCAAAAACTAGATACAATTTGAAAAGAAACTTTGAAAAGAGATTGAAAATGTGTGTGAGAAATTGTGGAAATTTAGGGTGATTGTTGGTAGAAAGAAAAGAAAATGTTAGTGTAGGAAATATGCAATGAAAAAATATGGTGTCCTCTTTGTTGTATCAAAATTGGCCTCTATTTATAACAAAGTATTAGGTTAAACAAATATAGAAAAATTAAATATGATCAATGACTCAAAAATTTCATTTAATTGTGATTTGTAATTCAATCAATTAATCAATATTTTCCTAATTTCTTTTACTTGCTCCCCAAGATTTGAAAACATGCCAAAATAAGAACAAATTGACTTTAAAACTTTCCTTTTTGATTTTGGTCAAAAAATGCATAAAATGAAAAAAAAAAGTAAAAAATAACATTCTTGAAAAATACATAAATAATAAAATTGAAAATTAGTATTTAAATAATAAAATATGATTTTATGATTTTTTGAAAATAGATTTTAAAAAGAAAAAGAAAGTTAGTAACAAATAACAAAAATGTTAAAAGTGCAAATGAGATTCAACCCATGACCTCACATTTATAAAGCTTACCTCCTACCAATTGTGCTATCTTACTTATTCAAATAAAATGCAACCGAAAGTATATGGAGACGACAAGAGTTTGTCATATTTAAAAATACAAATAATTTGAAATAAATTATTATATTTTTAAATAGACCTTGAGAACTAATATTTATAAAAATCCTCGGATTATTAGTGTAATAAACCAAAGAAATTTAAAACAAAGTTTAAAAATAATTTTGACCTTAGTATCGAGTGGGCAAATTTTGGGGTATGATGCCCCTGCTCAATCTTCTTGTAATCGAAGGGTTAGATTGACACGCTGGTTTCGTGACTCGGAGGTAGAAGATGATTGAACACCGAGTACACCGAAAATTTGCACCGCTGGTGGATGATGCGGAATGGGCTTACGATGCCATTTGATACTCATGGGATGAGTCGACGCTAGACTCGAATGTCGATAGAGAATTGACGGGATGGGCTTATGCCATCCGAAAGATCGATGCCGGGAGTGAATCGACGCTAGGCTCGTAGTCGCCTCGAAGGAGCATGGAGACGGGCTTAAGATGCCATCCGAGGAGTCGACGTTAGACTTCGTGTCATTTTTGAATGAAGTTATTGGTTTTGCATTGATTTTAACCATGCAGATTCTCAAAGTGAAGAATGTTGATAAGTAGTCGAGATGGGCTTAAGATGCCATCCAAGGCAACCGAGTCGCACGCTAGACTCAGAGTTGCTGTGATAATAAGGAATCGTAATAAATCTTCGTGCTTGATTACTCCGAGGGAATAGTAGTTGGCAAGAATGTGGATAGCTTCCTGCTGCATCGGTGTTGATCCATTGCTCGTTATCGGAGGATAACCGGGAGGTTCCGATAGTTTTCCGCTTCCTGGGCTTAATCCTGACCGCCGGAGGACAACCAGGGCGGTCTTTCGATAGTTTTCCGCTTGCTCGGCTTAATCCTAGACCACCGTCGGAGGACAACCAGCGGTCTTCGATAGTTTTCCGCCGATTCGGGCTTAACTCGACCGCTTATGCTAGAAGGATCACACTGCTTTGGAGAAAACAAGAGAAACTTTGATAGAATATTCGTTAGTCTTATGAAGTATGATGCACGACAATGTATATGAATGACATATGCATAAATTATGACTTTATGAGTAATGTATGAATGTTGATGTTGTGATATTTCAAAACATATCCATCTTGAAGAAGCGGATGTTCTGCTTGAAGATTTCCGACTCCGCTGGGGAATCGGTAGGTGAGAACCCGCTAAGGAGAAGAAAGATATCCCGATTCCTCCGATGCACTATCCACCAAGTCTGGGCCTAGATATTGTCGAGGAAGGTAGAGATTGAGAAACTCGTTGTTGGAGATCTCATAGACCCCGCTGAGGAGAGTCCGGAGGCGATCCGTCTGGGGACCTTGTATGTAGATCCCGCCGAGGAAATTTAGGAGGCGCCCACTGGGATTCCGAGTGTAGATCTCACCGGAGAATATTGATGGTTGTTGAGAGACCGATTTAGAAGAGTCCGGAGCCCGCTGTAATCTCCGGCCGGGGAATAAAGGTGTATGTTTCCTCCGATGCACTATCTCGACCAAGTCTTGTGTCCGGATACCCGGGAAAAAGGGGATGATGAGAGATACCTACTGGGGATAAACACTTGAATGGGGTGAAGTGTTACCGCTTGAGACCATGTATACTCCGCCGGGAAGGTGTGTTGTGAGTGACACCTTGTGGGGATCATGCTCTGGGAACTATTTGGTGACTTTCGTCATCTCAATTCCCGAACTCAGTAAGTACTTTTGTATATTCACTTTTCGATGTTTGTGATTAGATTCTTATTGTCAAATGCATATAATCATTCAAAGCAAACGTTGACTTTATGCGACAACAACAATGAAATTGTAAAGAGAAAGAAGCTTGTATTTATTTAAAATGTATGATGGCCAAGTAGTTTATACACAAAAAGGTAAAAAGCTATGGAAACAATCTCGTTAAGTTCCAACTATGCTAGTACTCATATATTTCAACTATCTCATCTCCTGTCGCTGGAAAGTGAGTGAATCGATCTTCGCCATTTCAATCTTGAATGCGATAGTAGTCCGAAGGTGTGATCCGAAGAGACATAGTCGACGCTTAAATCCCTAACTTTGCCTAGACCGCCTTTCGGTTTTCACCACGGATACCTTTTTGCCCAAGCCGCCTTTCGTGTTTTCGACTTGTACATGTTTTGTATATATCCTTAATTTGCCCGAACCTTTGGTTCGCCAGATGCCCTTATTTTGCCTAGGTTCACCGACCTAGCGGTCTCTTTATGCGTAGTATTTTTGACTATGTCTCGCTCACTGTGGTGGGAAGTCTTCACCATCCATGGTGCTAAGTATCATAGCTCGCCGAAAATACTGCCTTGACTACAAACGGTCCCTCGAGGTGGGAGTCCATTTGCCCCTCGGATCACCTTGTGGAAGAATGATGCGCTTGACTACTAGATCACCGACTTGGTAGACTCGGTTTGACCTTCTTGTTAAATGCTCGATCATTCGCTTCGATAACTGCCCATGGCGTATGGATGCGAGTCGCTTCTCATCAATCAAGTTAACTGGTCAAGGCGAGTCTCAACCCAATCGCCTTCACCTAACTCTCGCCTGGAGGACTCGTTGAGGGTATCTCGAACTCGATGGGTAAGACGGCTTCCATACCAGACACGAGAGAGGGGGTTGCCCCGTGATGTTCGGTCAGAAAGCGATAACCATGAAGAGCAAATGGTAACATCTCATGCCAATCTTTGTAAGTCACCGTCATCTTCAGATAATCTTCTTAATGTTCTTGTTGGCGGCTTCCATCGCGCCATTCATCTTAGGCCGATAAGGAGAAGAGTTGTGATGCTTGATCTTGAATTGCGTGAGTTCAATGATCATCTTATTGTTGAGATTGGAACCGTTATCCGTGATAATCCTTTCTGGAGTGCCATACCGACAGATAAGATTATGCTTGATGAATCGAGCCACAACATTCTTGGTAATGATGCATACGAGGTCGCTTCTACCCACTTGGTGAAATAATCAATTGCCACAAGGATGAAACGATGTCCATTGGAAGTCAGGCTTAATTTCTCCAATCATGTCAATGCCCCACATTGCAAAAGGCCAAGGAGTTAGAACTGTAGGTACGGAGGTACGTGTACTTTGTCGGCATAACCGCACTTGTGACAAGATCGAGCATAGCGGTGACAATCGCTTCCATGGTGGACCAATAGTAACCCGCTCTCAATCTTCTTAGCCATGGTGTGTCCATCGAGTGGGTACCAAATGCGCCTTCGTAACTCTTCCATGATACGATTGCGTTTTCGTCTACACAATGGAGTAAGCACAAGTCGTGGTTGCGCTTGTATAAGATGTCGCGAGGAAGAATTTGATGCAAATCTTCTCATGAACTTATTATTAATGATGCCCTCATGGATATTCCCGAGTCTCAAGATACCTCTTCACGCCATAGTACCAAGGTTTCTTCTCGCCAAGCTCATAACAATATGCCGGTTCGTCGAACTTCTCAATGATGATCCGGGGAGCCTCGTTGTCCCATCTAACCTTGAACATAGATGACATAGTAGCCAACGCCGCCAACCGATTCTCTTCTCGTGGAATATGATTGAAAGTGATCTCTTCAAGTAGGGATCAAACTCGTAACATGCTCTCGATACGGAATGAGATTCGGATGTTTCGATCCCACTCGCCTTAATCCGACCGATCACAAAGCCGAGTCTCCATACACTTGTAAGAACTTGATTCTAAGTCAATAGCAGCTTTAAGACCCATGATGCACGCTTCGCCATGTTGTTAGTGCAACTAAAACATAATCTGGTGAAAGGCGTGTCCGCCTCAGGGATGTAATGATGGCGCCAATGCCATTGCTAAGTGCGTTGAGGCTCCATCAAAGACCATAGTCCATCGATCCTTGTTCGTGTCCTTCGTCGGGCCTCGGTTCTTCGCAATCAGAATTAGTAAAACATCTTCGTCTGAAATTAACGCATAGATCGATAGTCATCTACGGCTTGATGAGCCAAATGATCGGCTACCACACTTCCTTTGATCGCTTTCGAGAAGTGTACCGATGTCATATTCGGTCAAGATCATTTGCCATCTTGCTATTCTTCCGAGAGCTGGTTTCTCAAATATGTATTTTATCGATCCATCTTGGAAATCAACAAGGTAGTGTGAGTCAACATATACCGCCTTAGTCGGCGAAAGCAGCCCAAGCCAAAGCGCTGTAAGTTTTCTCGAGCCTGTGAGTATCTTGTTTCACAATGGTAAACTTTTGCTAAGGTAGTATATTGCATGCTCTTTTCGACTGCACTCCATGTTGCCCCAACACACACCCCATTGAATTCTCTAACACCGCAAGTACATGATAAGAGGTCTTCTTCAGGTGGCATTGGATAGAGGATTCTGAGGTACCCTTGATTTTGTCAAAAGCGATCCGCAATCGCCGCTCCATTCCACTACTTGATCTTTCTTAAGTAACTTGAAGATTGGCTCACAAGTAGCGCTAGTGTGCAATGAATCGCAATGTAGTTCAATCGGCCCAAGAAACCTCCGACTTCCTTCAAAAGGGGCCGCATCTCTTGAATAGCTTTAACCTTGGCGGGTCAACCTCAATACCTTTATATCGACAACAAACCCTAGGAGTTTTCCTGATCCGACTCAAAGGTGCACTTGTTGGGATTAAGTCTCACCGCTTCTTCAACCGTCAAATAGTTTCGCAAATGATCAAGATGTTCTTCTTCACCGTGATCGAGCTATCATGTCGCCGACGAGACCTCTATCTCGTGATGAATCATGTCATGAAATAATGTCACCATAGCACATCGATAAGTGGCGCCGCTGCTCTTCAACCGAACGGCATAACCTTGTAGCGTAAAGTGCCCCACCGTAACAAAAGTAGTCTTCCATGTCTTCGGAGCCATTTTGATCTCGATTGTAACCGAGAAACCATCCATGAAGGAGAAAACCTTATGCCGAGCGGTGTTGTCAACCGTAACATCAATACGAGGAAGTGGGAAATCGCTTTCTGACTCGCTTTGTTCGATCTCTCGTAATCCACACACATTCGCATTAGCAACCCAATCGTGGATAAGAAGTAACAGCTAAGAAACCAACGTTGAACTGCTTATAACTTCGCTTTGATTTCTCTCGACATCTCAGACGATGCGATTTAACTTTCGTTTCACCGAGAAAACCTCTTTGTCTTCAATCGGTACCACAATATCAATGTCTAAACCAGCATGTCTTCGTATGACCAAGCAAAACCTCAATATAGTCTCGTAGCATCCGAACCAACCTTTCTTTAACACCTGCTCAAGACCCGCCTCCTATCTTGATCTCTTCTTGTCTTCAAGACCAAATTCACAACCTCAACTTGCTTTCGGTGGTCAGATAACTCGCTTCTTCTTGCAGTAGCCCCGCAAGTTCTCCTCGGCACTTCACAATCTTCCTCACTTTCGCCTTCGGCTTGGTAGATCGGATTATCAAGTCATATTTAGCACTAGCATAGTCAAGTATTAACGAGATTCGAGTGATTCTCAGTTGTATCACGGGGTGTGTAAGAACACATAGCTTTTGAAGGTGATAAAGTAAAAGAAAGAAAACAAACAATTGAATGCAAAAGTCCAACGAATTTATTGAATGAAAATACGCAAACAACAGATAATAACCTCGCAAACGAGCCATGATGCCCGCAAGGCACTGGTTTCAAAGTTTATTGTTCAAAACATAAAGAAATACGAAAAGCAAAACAAAACAAGAGCAATTACTCCCGCTAAAGGAGATTGGTATGACGCCTTCGGTCTTCCAATTGTCGAGCCCATGATCCGAGTTGGAAGATCCACTTGTCGATGTCAAGCCGCTGTCTCGCCTTCTATAGCATGGATTCCACTGGCCGATGCGGAAGGAAGTTGGCCACGTCACGGCGATCATCTTCTCGACCTTGATGGTGAAGCCTAAACCGCCTTGTCGATTTGAAAGGAAGATCGTGGAGCTGTCCCCAAATAGCACTACCTCCTTGTTCAACAAGAGCTTGAGCATCTTTCAACGAGGCCATCCTAGGCGGAGCTCTGTAACTGTGGAGTGACAGGAGAGTCAACAGCATGACTGGTATTGTTTCAAAAGCTTGACAGGAGTCTCAAAGAATTCACCTCCATCTCGAGGTATCGGAATGACCGAGATGACCGACCATATACTCTTCTTCACCACATATCGTGACAACTTTCCTTTCACCGGTATTTCATTCCGATGTAAGGTAGAGGTAACCGCCCCATGTATCCAAGGGCGCCCAAGTAGGCAAGAATAAGTGGACGGATGTCCATGACAAAGAAAGTGGAATCAAAAGTCTGGAACCGACTTTAACAGTGAGTGAGCTTCCAAGCATCAGGCGCTTAGAACCATCAAAAGCTCTCACGATAATGTCACCGGGTCTCGTAACCAACCCTTCGACATCAAGTCGATCAAAAGCGCCTTCGTAGGATATTCAGAGCGTAACTGTCAACCAAAACATGAGATAGTGGTAGTACCTTGCATTCAACAGTAGATGCAAGGCTTTGTTGTGTTTCTTTCCGCAGGAGTCAAATCAAGATCGTAGAAGCCTAGGTTGTTGCAGCCAGCTAGCAATACAAACTTCGAATTGATCGGTAGTGTCCATGTACATGAGCATTCTTCAAACTTCACCAAGGCATTAGCATGAGCCCTGAGCACAAGAGCAAAGCAAGCATGGAAATCTTGGACGAGTCTCGTCCCAACTGCTCCACAACATTGTAGTCACTCTTCTTGATGATCTTCGCATTTCTCCATTTCTTGTTGAGGTGTCTTCAAGAACTTTGGTACTTCCGTCGAGCGTGATGAGCCACCGGTTCTTTCCTCTAGTGGGGATATTGGTGGAGTAGATGGAATGCGAGTGGAGTCGCAGTGTCTTTGGAGGAGAGATCTCGGAGAGAATACCCTTCCGGCTCGGGTCACCTTATCGATCCGTGATGTTGTCGATGTCGAATGTAAGCTCAATTGTAAGATCTTCAATGGTCGAGGGTCTTGCTTGACGCCATGATAGTAAACATCACCCATAGTTCCAAGGGATAGCTTTGTCGAGGAATATGGAACCGGTCTTGGAGAAGTGATAATGAGAGGTGCCACTCTAGGCACAGATCGCAGAGGAAATCCTTATTGTGTTAACATCAAGATAGTCTTCTGGAAATCATCACCCCATCCGGTCGCCTTAACATCTTCAATAGGAATCTTGTAACTATCGTGAAAAGTGTACTTCACCATGTAATCATACTTTCCACTTGGCTGCCCCAAGGTATCCCACACAGATGGCACTTTTTCATTGTCAATCTTCAACTTAGACATTTCTTCACACAACTCGCATGTGTGGTTTCGTAAATAGTATCTCACGGTTATCCATCATGCATCGAACACGCCTTCTCAACAAGCACAACCATCCGTGCGATGGGCACCAACGACATCCTGGGCATCCTGGTCGACACCGGCTTGCAACAAATTCTTCTTAACACCATCGAGGAATGGTCAAGTCATCTATGTTGAAAACATAAGTATCGCCACCAACAAAGATTGGAACTCTTGTCATGGTTAGGCATAGGCGCATTGATCACATTCGAGTCTCAACAGAGGATCAAACTCAATCGCTTAGCTTCAATCATATCTTGAATCTTGTTCTTCAGAGCCCAACAATTGTCGTTGTCGTCCGGGCTTGGAATGGTAAGCACACTTAGCATTAGGATTGTACGGAGAGGAAGTGTTGACATTCTCGAGGAGGATCCTCAAGGTAATCACTCGCTCAACATGTGTTGCAAGGCTTCATGACAATGGCATGTTGATCTTCAGAACCGCCTTCGTGGCGCTGCTCGCCACGCTGCTGTCTCACCGAGGTTGGCCGATGTAGGATCGAGATCACAACCGCCCCACGATTGAGCGGTCGGTCTTGGCTCGGCTTTTCCGACCATACACAAGATTAGCTTTCTTACCACCAAAAGATCTCTTCGCAAAGATTCAAGATGTCTCTACATGAATCTTCCCACTCTTGATACCACTTCAATGCGCCGTCAATAATATCACTTGAATCCGGATGAAGAATTTCCAATCGATGATTCAAGAACGGGCCTATTAGTGTTCCCATAAACATATCAACCAACTCCCTATTGGACAAGGGTGGTTGAACTCACCGCTAGATCTCTCCACTCGAGCATACTCCTTGAACTTCTCGTCACCCATAGACATGCTTTGTAGTTGCATGCGAGGGTGTCAATTCAAGATTGTACTCATATTGTCTCAGAAAGCATCGCCAAGTCACCCAAGTACGGATACGGCCATTCTCTAGTCGATAATACCATTCCAACTGGTTCCGACAAACTCTCTTGAAAATAGTGCATCCACAACTTTCTCACATCGTGGGGATTGATCCGGACATAGGACTTCAAATGCAGCTTTGGGCAAGACATGCCATCATATTTGGCAAAAGTTGAACTTTGAACTGGGAGGAATCACAACACCAGAACAAGACTCGATCATCAAAGTTCAGCCCGACATCTTCGTGTTTTCCACAAGATTCGACGATCTTCAAGTTGTTTGTACTTGTCATCTTCATCGTGAGTATCGGCCTATCATAGTTTTTTCAAGCTCAGCTGACCGCCTCCTCACCCTTGTTACTTTGCTCCCTCCTTCTGACACTTCCTTCGAGAGCTCAATACGACCGACCACCTTAGGACCACCTTGTAGCGCTACCCATGTCGAGGAGACCAACAACCTTCTTCTTCTTGTTGATGAGCTTCTTCAAATCTTCTTGGCCTTGGACCAAGTGGTGAACATCTCAAACCGAGCATTCTCGAGCTCAAGATCTTTGACAACTGCTCAAGAGCCATTTCGCTAAAATAAATAGCGAGCAAATGAGAAAACCAATCTCCAATGTACCGTGATGCAATGTTATGCTATGATATGCAATGTTTATGCGAATGCAATGCAATGTTTTCAAGGACCTAGAGATTTAAATTTGTTAAACAAGCAATGAACAAACATTTATTAGTACTCTTCTATTATTCTTTTTCTTTTAAGTACAAGAGATAGTTCAAAACAATAAAAGAAAACATAAACATCCTAAAGCTCTAAGTCTCCCATGGCGCTCCTCGTGCCGATGTGCTGATGTTTCGCCTCGTGAAGTAGCTTGGTCAACTCTAACACTTTCTTCTCGCTGCATAACACCGAGCTTCAAAGGTATCCTCTTCTTTAAGTTGAATCCGTGATCTCTTCAAGTCTTCAAAATCAGTAGGCATGTCGATGGAGAACAAGATAGGTACGCCACCTATAGCAACAGTTCCATAATTACCGTAAAACAGCGTGAATGGCATCATGAGGTTTTGAGCTCGAGCTCGCACCCATTTGAGGTAAGGTTCCCAAGGAATGGAGTTTTGGTGCCCCAAAGTCTTGGTATCGCCTTCTTTACCATGCCCCAAGCATGTATGAACCTTCGCCACTCGAGATCGTGGTTGTAATCGAACACAATATCTTGGAGAAGCATATCATGTGGACCATCTCTTCGAGCAAAACCAAACCGACGTAGAGCTAGAGAAGGGTTAAGTAATACCTCCTTATACCAAGGAGTGGTACATTAGGAATTCTCCACAACGCCAATGAATGTGAAGTCCTTTTGAGAGAAAAGATTCCAACGGATATCGAATGAGAGAGTGACATCAATCTTGAGACCATCTCAACCTTTGTTCATTCTTCAAAACTGATGGAGGAAGGTGCGAAATAAACCACCTTGAAAGTAACGGTATACAACACCGAGAGTTCCTCGCTTAGTAGTACGAAAGTGGAGAGAATGTAGGATGTCTCCAAGTAAAGTAGGCATCGATTACGGGTAAGGAACAACTTGATGGCATTGACATCTATGAATTGATCCGAGTTAGAAATAGAACCAAACCATAAATTAGCAAGGCCACAATGTTTCAAATGCATGGAAACTCATAACTTTGAGGAATTCCTGCTTAATTAGGAACTTGGAAAGTAAACCCTTAACTCCACTTCTAGTTTCCCAATTGGCTTCAATGTCCGAGCTTAAGATGTTGATGCGATGTCTTTCAACTTAGGAACCTTTTCCAAACCGTGAATGGCATTTGGTCAAGAATAGGTATCCCAAGTAGCTTAGAGAACTCTTCCAAGGTAGGAACCAACTGATAATCGAAATGTAAAGCAATGGTGTTTTGATCAAAGAACGAATAAGACATGCATCATATCTTCTTCAAACCGAGATAACCAAATCAAGTAGATAACCATGTCTTTGATGAACCGAGCATGGTCGGGAATTTCAAACCAATTCTTTGAGTGAGAAGGGATACCCATGAAGTTGATTCGGATAGTCTTTCTAGAAGCCATAATCCCTACAAAACAGAGCAAAGATAAATCCTAGGTCCTTGAAATAGTTAGAAATGATATGCAATGCGAATGATGTCATGATGTCATGTTTAGCACACACAAACAATTCACAATGAGCCTAGGTTTAAGGCTTGCAAGAGGTATAGGTGATTACCCCACCAAAAGTTTGAGTTGGTTCATCCCGTCCTATAATAGTAACCGGTTCTAGGAATCTCATATCACGATCTTTCTCGAGGCGCTATTTCAATACGACGCCAAGTGGTCGATCGAAATGTCCCAAAAGTCTAATCTCAATGAGCGTAGCATCGAGTATCAACCAACCTCGGTCTCACACCAAAGCCGCCATCTCACTACCTTCTAATGGCCAAGATGGGTCAATTAAGGTTCTAAAAGTTTAGTTAGCTGATGACACCACGCAGAAGCCAAATACTATCTTCAACTTGGGAATGAAGAGTATCGGACAACCAAAGTGTCACGCTAACGTAGCCATCATGTTGACCGCTTAGTTATACGCCTAGCGGTCGCGATGATCTAATGCCACTTACCTAAAAGGAAACCCGATCCGTGTAGGATCCCCAACAATATAATACCCAAGCAACCCTTAAAGATAAAGCATACAAGTCAAACAAAAGCAATAAAAGTTATCTAGAAACCCTAAGGCAATTCTCTTTGGGTGCTTCCTCACAGAGTCGCCAGTAATACGGTGAACTGACTTTGTAGGATTTTTGTATCCAAATGTGCGGATAGCAAGAGTCGCCACCGACTTTTATTTTTATCCAATTAAGGGAAGGTAAAAGTAATGTAAAAGACCTTCGTTAGATTCTCGAGTTCGAGAATGGTTATGAAAAGGGAAGGTATTAGCACCCTTTTCATCCGTAGTTATCTACGGCTCTTAGTTGCTCTAGATCACTTTTAAAATTGCTTTCTGTGTTTGACAAAGATGTTTTGAAAAGGCATTTCGCTTTGACTTTGTAATGACTCATGTAGGAGTGTATACAAAGTGTTCGGAAATGTTTTGTTGTTTTGAAAAGAATTTGAACTTTGAAAAGTGTGGTGTGAAAAGCATTTGGTAGAGCAAGCAACTAAAGACTTATTACCCACTTAATTGGTCGCTTTGTTGTACTCTACATTCCTTTAGAATAGCTTAGCCATACCATTAGTTAGTAGGTAGCTCCATTCATTGGATAAGCGGACATTCAAGGGACATCGGATGGTCATAGAAGGCAACTTGTAGGAAGTATCCTAGCACATTCAAGGACTATCATCATTTTTCGAGGCGACAATCGAGGGTCAAGATCATGTATTCGGAGGCGACGCGGGTCTTATGATCTTTGTATCAAGGGACTATGATGATTTGTTTGAAGGCAACGGTGCTAGAATACCTCTACGCTCGAGGGACATGACCATTTTGAATTCAAGGCAACGGAGAGAATTACCCTAAGGTGTGTGAAAGAAGTGTGTTGAATTCAGATTATGTTATCTTGAAGATTAGTGGGCTATGTTGATTTTAATCTTGCCATACACGCCTAATTACTAGCAATTTATAGGTGCGGAAAGTAAATGCGGAATGTAAAGTGCGGAAAGGTAAACTACGCTATTACATGGCTTTGGGGCGATACATAATTTAAACTTCATGGAAAATAAAACCTAATTTAAACTATTACATCCCATGAGCTAATAATATAGGAAAAAAGAAGGCGAAATATAAAGGTGCGGAAAGTAAAGTGTGAGTAAAGGCGAAATGTAAAGGTGCGGAAGTAAATCCTACGCTATTACATAATAAAATTTGCACCTATACATCTTTTCTAGAATTTGTAAATGCTAGATAATCATAAATAATCAGAATAAAGTTAGTAAAATGTTTTGGAAATTAGTAGGAAAATGTTTTTTAGGTTGGTAACCTTAATTAAAAGAAAGAAAAAATATTTTTGTATTTTTTGAGATTGATTTTAATGTAAAAATCCTAAATCTATGTTAATTAGCATTTAATTAGAAAATAATTGAAAATGTAAATAAAAATAAATGTTTTTGTGTCAAAAATTAAAATAAAGGTTTTTGAAACCTAAATCTAAAATTAAAACATTTTTTAGGATTTTAGAAAATAGTCAAATTAATTTATGAAAATAAATAAAAATAAGAAAAGAGAAATTAAAAAAGGTTAGAAACATTGAAGGAGAAAAGTGGTAAAAAGATTTGGTCCTGGAGGTGTTGAAAGTTTTGAATCTGATGCCGAAATGAATTCTTAACTGAAACAAAGTATCGACACAAAAAAAGAAAAGAAAACACTAGCATAAAGATGAATCAAAATTAAATCAATGATAATGGAGGAATATTGTCACGGTCAAAACCAAGGTTGAGTTGTTGTCGTTGACAAACTGCATTTAAATAGATTTCATTCATATTTTTATATGTTAGTTGTTTGTAGTTTGTTTAGGAAAAAGTGATGTTGTTAATGGAAAAATGGTTTTGTTAGAAAAACTTCACTAATACAAATTAGAAAAATGCATGTAGAAATATATTAGTAAATTGTAAGGTTTTTAATATGCAAGATCAAAAAGTTAGTATTTCTAATGGTATATATGGACCGAAAAAGTGGTTCGATTAAAATGATAAATAAAAATGGTTTGTAAGTGTGAAACCGTGAGAATTGTTATACAAAAAAAAAAAAAAACAATCAATCTTCAAATAAACATCATGTGGTTAGAACAACAAACGAGATAAAATAAAAGGAATGCCTCATATGAAAATCATCGCCAAAACTAGATACAATTTGAAAAGAAACTTTGAAAAGAGATTGAAAAATGTGTGAGAAATTGTGGAAATTTGTGGGTGATTGTTGGTAGAAAGAAAAGAAAATGTTAGTGTAGGAAATATGCAATGAAAAATATGGTGTCCTCTTTGTTGTATCAAAATTGGCCTCTATTTATAACAAAGTATTAGGTTAAACAAATATAGAAAAATTAAATATGATCAATGACTCAAAAATTTCATTTAATTGTGATTTGTAATTCAATCAATTAATCAATATTTTCCTAATTTCTTTTACTTGCTCCCCAAGATTTGAAAACATGCCAAAATAAGAACAAATTGACTTTAAAACTTTCCTTTTTGATTTTGGTCTAAAATGCATAAAATGAAAAAAAGTAAAAATAACATTCTTGAAAAATACATAAATAATAAAATTAAAATTAGTATTTAAATAATAAAATATGATTTTATGATTTTTTGAAAATAGATTTTAAAAGAAAAAGAAAGTTAGTAACAAATAACAAAAAATGTTAAAGTGCAAATGTGAGATTCGAACCCATGACCTCACATTTATAAAGCTTACCTCCTTACCAATTGTGCTATCTTACTTATTCAAATAAAATGCAACCGAAAGTATATGGAGACGACAAGAGTTTATCATATTTAAAAATACAAATAATTTGAAATAAATTATTATATTTTTAAATAGACCTTGAGAACGAATATTTATAAAAATCCCTGGATTATTAGTGTAATAAACCAAAAGAAATTTAAAACAAAGTTTAAAAATAATTTTGACCTTAGTAATCGAGTGGGCAAATTTTGGGGTATGACAGTTCTGTTGATGTTCAGATCAGAAAAGCGATAACCATGAAGAGAAAATGGTAACATCTCATGCCAATCCTTGTAAGTCACTTTCATCTTCTGTATAATCTTCTTAATGTTCTTATTGGCGGCTTCCACTGCGCCATTCATCTTAGGCCGATATGGAGAAGAGTTGTGATGCTTGATCTTGAACTGCGGTAGAGTTCTATGATCATCTTGTTGTTGAGATTAGAGCCATTATCTGTGATAATCCTTTCGGGAGTGCCATATCGATGATAAGATTATGCTTGATGAAACGAGCCACAACATTCTTGGTAATGATGCGAACGAGGTCGCTTTCACCCACTTGGTGAAATAATCAATTGCCACAAGGATGAAACGATGTCCGCTGGAAGTAGGCTTGATTTCTCCAATCATGTCAATGCCCCACATTGCAAAAGGCCAAGGAGTCTAGGACATTCAGAGGTACCGAGGTAACGGCACTTTGTCCGCATAACCGCATTTGTGACAAGATCGAGCGTGAGCGGTGACAATCGCCTCCATGGTGGACCAATAGTAACTGCTCTCAAAATCTTCTTAGCCATGGTGTGTCCAACGGAGTGGGTACCAAATGCGCCTTCGTAACTCTTCCATGATGCGTATTGTCCTCGTCTACACAATGAGTAAACACAGTCGTGGTTGCGCTTTGTATAAGATGCCGCTCGAGGAAGAATTTGATGCAAATCTTCTCATGAACTTTATCATTGATGATGCCTCGCTGGATATTCCCGAGTCTCAAGATACCTTTTCACGCCATAGTACCAAGGTTTCTCTCTCAGATCAAGCTCATAACAATACGCTGGTTCGTCAAACTTCTCAATGATGATCCGGGAGCCTCGTTGTCCCATCCGACCTTGAACATAGATGACATGGTAGCTAATGCGCCCGCCAACCGATTCTCTCGTGGAATATGATTGAAAGTGATCTCTTCAAGTAGGGATCAAACTCAAAACATGCTCGACACGGAATGAGGTCGATGCTTTATCCCACTCGCCCTTAACCCGATCGATCACCAAAGTCGAGTCCCTATACACCGTAAGAACTTGATTCTTAAATCAATAGCGCTTTGATACCCATGATGCACGCTCAGATTCGCCATGTTGTTAGTGCAATGAAATAGAATCATGAGAGGCGATGTCCATCAGTAGGGATGGATGATGGCGCCAATGCCGCTGCCGAGTGCATTTGAGGCTCCATCAAAGACCATGGTCCATCGATCCTTGTTCGTGTCCTTCGTCTGGCCCGGTTCTTCACAATCGCTGACTAGTAAAACATCTTCATTTGGAAATTGAATCGCATAGATCGATAGTCATCTACGGCTTGATGAGCCAAATGATCGGCCACCACACTTCCTATGATCGCTTTCTCGAGAAGTGTATTGATATCATACTCGGTCAAGATCATTTGCCATCTTGCTATTCTTCCCGAGAGAGCTGGTTTCTCAAATAAGTATTTTATCTGATCTATCTTGGAAATCAACAAAGTAGTGTGAGTCAACATATATCGCCTTAGTCGGCGAAAGCAAGCTAAAGCTGCAAGTTTTCTCGAGCCGTGAGTATCTTGTTTCACGGTAAACTTTTGCTAAGGTAGTATATTGCATGCTCTTTTCGACTGCACTCATCATGTTGCCCCAACACACACCCCATTGAGCTCTCTAATACCGCAAGTACATGATAAGAGGTCTTCCTTCTGGTGCATCGTGATAGAGGATTCAGAGGTACTCCTCGATTGTCAAAAGAGATCCGAAATCGCCATTCCATTCCACTACTTGATCTTTCTTAGCAACTTGAAGATTGGCTCAGTAGCAGCTAGATGTGCAATGAACTGCAATGTAATTCAATCGCCCAAGAAACCTCGACTTCCTTCTCGGAGCGGCATCTCTTGAATAGCTTTAACCTTGGCGGGTCAACTTCAATACCTTTACCATCGACAACAAACCCTAGGAGTTTTCCTGATCCGACCAAAAGTGCACTTGTTAGATTATGTCTTAGTCTCATTTCTTCAAACCGTCAAACGCCGCAAATGATCAAGATGTTCTTCTTCACCGTGATCGAGCTATCATGTCGCCGACGAGACCCTATCTCGTGATGAATCATGTCATGAAATAATGTCACCATAGCATCGATAAGTGGCGGTTTCACCCAAACGGCATAACCTTATAGTAGAAAGTGCCCCACCGTAACGAAGTAGTCTTTCCATGTCTTCGGAGCCATTTTGATCTCGATTGTAACCGAGAAACCATCCATGAAGGAGAAAACCTTATGTCGAGCGGTGTTGTCAACCGTAACATCAATATGAGGAAGTGGAAATCGCTTCTGACTCGCTTTGTTCGATCTCTCGTAATCCACACACATTCGTATTTTACCATCCATCTTAGGCACGAACCACGCTTGCAACCCATTGGATAGAAGTTAAGAAACCGTGTTGAACTGTTTATAACTTCGCTTTGATTTTCCTCGACATTTCAGACGATGCGACGAGCCTTCCGCTTCACCGAGAAAACCTTCTTTTGTTGGCAATCGGTACCACAATATCAATGTCCAACCTCGCATGTCTTCGTATGACCAAGCAAAACCTCAATATAGTCTCGTAGCATCTCAGATCATCCTTTCTTTAACACTATTCTCAAGACCCGCCCTATCTTGATCTCTTTCTGCCTTCATCAGCACCCAAATTCACAACCTCAACTTGCTCTTCGGTGGTCAGATAACTCGCTTCTTCGTCAGAAAGCCCGACAAGTTCTCCGGCACTTCACAATCTTCCTCACTTTCGCCTTCGCTTGGTAGATCGGATCATCGTCATATTTAGCAATAGCATAGCTGTTATCAACGAGATTCGGAGTGATTCGCAGTGTATCACGTGTGTGTAAGAAACACATAGCTTTTGAAGGGTGATAAAGTAAAAGAAAAACAATCAATTGAATGCAAAAGTCCAACGAATTTATTGAATGAAAATACGCAAACGATGATAATAACCTCGCAAACGAGCCATGATGCCCTGTAAGGCACTAGGCTTTAGAGTTTATTGTTCAAACATAAAAATACGAAAAGCAAAACAAAACAAGAGCAATTACCCCGCTAAAGGAGATTGGTATGACGCCTTCATTCTTCCAATTGCCGAGTCCGTGATCCGAGTCGAAGATCCACTTGCCGATGTCGGCCGCTGTCGCCGCCTTCTATAGCATGGATTCCACTGCCGATGCGGAAAGGAAGTTGGCCCAAGACGCTTGCGCGTATCATCTCCGACCTTGATGGTGAAGCCTAAACCAGTCTTGTCGGATTTGAAAGGAAGATCGGGGAGCTGACCCCAAACAGCACTACCTCCTTGTTCAACAGCAGCTTGTGCATCTTTCAGCGAGGCCATCCTAGGCATAGCTTGTGTAGCTTCAGGAGTGACAGGAGAGTCAACAGGCATGACTCTGGGAACTGTTTCAAAAGCTTGACAAGGAGTCTCAAAGAATTCACCCTCCATTTCGAGGTATCGGAATGACTGTAGATGACTGACCATATATTCTTCTTCACCATATACTGTAACAACCTTCCCTTTCACTGGGTACTTCTTGATGGGTAGAGGTATAGCGCCCGCCCCATGTATCCAAGGGCCCAAGTAGGCAAGAGTAAGTGGACGGATGTCCATGACAAAGAAAGTGGAATCAAAAGTCCGGGAACCGACTTTAACGCGAGTGAGCTTTCCAAGTATCGCTCGCTAGAACCATCAAAAGCTCTCACAATAATGTCACTAGGTCTAACTAACCCTTCGACATCAAGCCGATCAAAAGCATTCTTCTAAGGATATTCGAAAGCGTAACCAGATCCACCAAAACATGAGACAATGTAATGCCTTTGCATTCGGATGTAGATGTGCAAGGCTTTTTATATTTCTTTTCTGAAGGAGTCAAATCGGATCGAGAAGCCTAGGCCGTTGTTGGCAGCCGTGCTAGCAATACAAACTTCAAACCGGTCAGAGTAGTGTCTTTGCACGTGAGCATTCTTCGTAAACTTCACCAAGGCATTAGCATGAGCCTCGTGAGCACAAGAGAAAAGCGAGCATGGAAATTTGGACTGTGTTTGTCCCAACTGCTCCACAACATTGTAGTCACTCTTCTTGATAATCTTCGAATTCTCCATTTCTTGTTTGAGGTGTCTTCAAGAACTTCCTTTGGTACTCGATCGAAAGGTGATGAGTCACGGTTCTTCCCCGATAGCTTGGGAATGGATTGAATAGCCGGAATGCTGGAGTCGCGTATCTTTGGAGGAGAGATATCCGGAGAGAACACTCTTACGGTTCGTCACCTTACTTGATCCGTGATGTTGTCAATGTCGAATGGTAGCTTCAACAGTAAGATCTTCAATGGTCGAGGGTCTTGCTTGACACCATGATAATAAACATCACCCATAATTCCAAGGGATAGCCTTGTCGAGGAATATGGAACCGGTCTTGAGAAGTAATGATGAGAGGTGCCACTCTAGGCAATGTGTAACAGAGAAACCTTATAGTGTTAACATCAAGATAGTCTTCTGGGAAATCGCCACCCCATCCGGTTACCTTAACATCTTCAATAGGAATCTTGTAGCTCTCAGAACAAGGTGTACTTCACCATGTAATCATACTTTCCACTTGGCTGTCCCAAGGTATCCCACACAGATGGTGCGGCTTCATTCGCATTGTCAATCTTTAACTTAGACATTTCTTCACACAGCTTCTACACAGGTGGTTTTAGAAATAGTATCTCACGGTTGTCCATCATGCACTGAACACGTCTTCTCAACCAAGCAAAGCCATCAGCAGACGGCACCAACGACAATTCTCCGGGCATCCCGGATTGACACCACTTGTAGCAAATTCTTCTTAACCATCGAGGAATGGTCAAGTCATCTATGTTGAAAACATAAGTATCTTCTCCAACAAAGATTGGAACTCTTGTCATGGTTAGGCATAGAGCGTTGATCACATTTGAGTCTCAACAGAGGATCGAACTCAACTGCTTAGCTTCAATCATGTCTTGAATCTTGTTCTTCGAGCCCAACAATCATCAAGACTATGCCCCGGCTATTGGAATGGTAAGCACACTTAGCATTAGGATTGTATCTCGGAGAGGAAGTGTTGACATTCGAGGAGGATCCTCAAGGTAATCACCGCTTTCAACATGTGTTGCAAGGCTTGCACAACGGCATGTTGATCTTTGTAAATCGGCTCGTGGCGCCGACGACCGCTGTCTCACCGAGATTGTGCCGATGATTCGAGATCACAACCGCCTCACGCATTGAGCGCGATCGCCTTGGCTCGGCTTTTCGACCATATACAAGATTAGTTTCTTTTTACCGCCAAAAGACCTCTTCGCAAGATGACTCGTCTCGAATCTTCCCACTCTTAATAGCTTCAATACGCCGTCACAATATCACGGTGAATTCGGTCAAGAATTTCCAATCGATGATTAAAGAATGGGCCCGCGTTGTCCCCATAAACATATCAACCAACTCCCTATTGGACAAGGGTGGTCGAACACCGCTAGATCTCTCAACTTCGAGCATACCCTTGAACTTCTCATCACGACCCATAGACATGCTTTGTAGTTGCATGCGAGTGGGTGTCAATTCAAAGATTGTACTATATTGTCAGAGAAAGCATCCGCCAAGTCACTCCAAGTACGGATACGGCCATTCTCTACGATAATACCACTCTAACCGAGTTCCCGACAAACTCTCTTGAAAATAGTGCATCCACAACTTTTGTCGCCGTGGGGATTGATCTTCTGGACATAGGATTTCAAATGCAGCTTAGGGCAATATATGGTGAAGAGGAATATATGGTCAGTCATCTACAGTCATTCCGTTATGTTGAGATGCAAGGTGAATTCTTTGAGACTCCCTGTCAAGCTTTTGAAGCAATACCCAGAGTCATGCCTGTTGACTCTCCCGTCACTCCTGAAGCTACACAAGTTCCGCCTAGGATGGCCTCGCTGAAAGATGCTCAAGCTGCTGTTGAAGAAGGAGGTAGTACCATTTGGGGACAGCTCCCTGATCTTCCTTTCAAATCTGACAAGACTGGTTTAGGCTTCACCATCAAGGGTCAAAAGATGATACGTCGCGAACGTGCCGGCCAACTTCCTTTCCGCATCAGCCAGAGTGGAATCCATGCTATATAAGACAACGACAACGACTTCGACATCAGCAAGTGGATCTTCCCAACTCCCGACAATGGGCTCAGCAATTGGAAGACTGAAGACGTCATACCAATCTCCTTTAGACAGGAGTAATTGCTCTTGTTTTTGTTTTGCTTTTCGTATTTTCTATGTTTTGAACAATAAACTCTAAAGCCTAGTGCCTTTCCCGGGGCATCATGGCTCGTTTGTGAGGGTTATTATCTGTCATTTGCATATTTTCATTCAATAAAATCGTTGGACTTTTGCATTCAATTGTTGTTTTCTTTATCACTCCTTCAAAAGCTATGTGTTTCTTACACACACCACGTGATACATCGCAGAATCACTCCGAATCTCGATAACACTATGCTATGCTAAATACTTCGATAATCCGATCTACCAAGCCAAGACGAAGGTGAGGAAGATTGTGAAGTTCCAGGAGAACTTGTTAGATCGCCACAGAAGAAGAACGAGTTATACACCCACACGAAGAGCAAGTCGAGGTTGTGAATTTGGGTAATCGATGAAGAGTAAAAGAGATCAAGATAGAGCAGGTCTTGAGGACAGTGTTAAAGAAAGATTGGTTCGATGCTACGAGACTATATTGAGGTTTTCGCTTGGTCATACGAAGACATGCCGGGTTTGGACATTGATATTGTGGTACACCGACATCCAAAAGAAGGATTTCTCCTCGTGAAGCGTATGTCCGTGCGGCCCGAGATGTCGAGAAAATCAAAGCCGGGTTATGAAGCAGCTTCAACGCCGCTTAGCTGTTACTTTATCCACGTGGTTGCAGAACGTGGTACCCGTAAGAAGGATGGCAAGGTACGGTGTGTGGATTACGTAGATCCGAACAAAGCGAGTCCGAAAGACGATTTCCCACTTCCTCATATTGATGTTCGTTGACAACACCGCCAACATAAGGTTTTCTCCTTCATGGATGGTTTCTCCTGTTACAATCGATTAAAATGGCTCAAGACATGGAGAAGACTACTTTCATACACTGGGGCACTTTCGCTACAAGGTTATGTCGCTCGGACTAAAGAACGCAGCGCCACTTATCGCGTTATGGTGACATTATTTCATGACATGATTCATCACGAGATAGAGGTCTACGTCGACGACATGATAGCTCGATCACAGACTGAAGAAGAACATCTTGATCATTTGCAGAAACTATTCGACAGATTGAAGAAGTACAGACTAAGACTTAATCCCAACAAGTGCACCTTTGGAGTTAGATCCGGTAAACTCCTAGGGTTTGTTGTCAGTGGTAAAGGTATTGAAGTTGACCCAACCAAGGTGAAAGCTATTCAAGAGATGCCAGCGCCCCGCACCGAGAAGGAAGTCAGAGGTTTCTTGGGCCGATTGAATTACATTGCCAGATTCATTGCACATCTAACTGCTACTTGTGAGCCAATCTTCAAATTACTGAAGAAAGATCAAGTGGTAGAATGGAACGACGATTTCCAGATCGCTTTTGTCAAAATCAAGGAGTACTTACAGAATCCTCATATCCTGATGCCGCCTGCCGAAGAAAAACCTCTTATCATGTACTTGACAGTGTTAGAGAATTTAATGGGGTGTGTGTTGCGGCAACATGACGAGTCTGGTCGAAAAGAGCATGCAATATACTACCTTAGCAAAAAGTTTACCGACTGTGAAACAAGATACTCACAACTCGAGAAAACTTGCTTTGTCTGCTCACGACTAAGACAAGATATGTTGACTCACACTACCTTGTTGATTTCAAGATGGATCCGATAAAATACATATTTGAGAAACCAGCTCTCCCAAGAATAGCAAGATGGCAAATGATCTTGACCGAGTATGACATCCAAGACACTTTCGTAAAGCGATCAAAGGAAGTATAGTGGCCGATCATTTGGCTCATCGTAGATGACTATCCTATGCGCTCGAGTTTCAGATGAAGATGTTTTGTTAGTTACAGATTGCGAAGAACCAGGCCCGGACGAAGGACCTGAACAAGGATCCCGATGGACCATGGTCTTTGATGGAGCCTCAAACGCACTTGGCAATGGCATTGGCGCCATCATTACATCTCCTACAAGCAGACATACGCCTTTCACCGCCAGATTATGTTTCAGTTGCACTAACAATATGGCTGAATACGAAGCGTGCATCATGGGTATTAAAGCTGCTATTGACTTAAAAATCAAATTCTTACAAGTGTATGGAGACTCAGCATTGGTGATCAGTCAGATTAAGGACGAGTGGGATACGAAGCATCCGAATCTCATTCCGACGAGAGCATGTTCGAGTTTGATCCCCACTCAAGAGATCACTTTTAATCACATTCCACGAGAAGAGAATCAGTTAGCAGACGCATTGGCTACTATGTCGTCTATGTTCAAAGTCAGATGGGACAATGAGGCTCCCCGGATCATCATTGAGAAGTTTGACGAACCAGCATATTGTTATGAGCTTGATGAAGAAGAGAAACCTTGGTACTACGACATGAAGAGGTATCTTGAGACTCAGGAATATCCCGCAGGGGCATCTGTCAACGACAAGAGGTTTTTGAGAAGGTTTGCATCCAAATTCTTCCTCAGTAATGGCATCCTATACAAGCGCAACCACAACTTGTGCTTACTTCGCTGTGTGGACCGAAAAAAGCGGAACATATTATGGAAGAGTTACACGAATGAGCATTTGGTACTCACTCCAGTGGTCATACGATGGCTAAGAAGATTCTGAGAACAGGTTACTATTGGTCCACCATGGAAGCTGATTGTCACCGCCACGCTCGATCTTGTCACAAATGCCGACGACGCAGACAAAGTACACGCACCTCCGACTCAATGTTCTAACAGCTCCTTGGCCTTTTGCAATGTGGGGCATTGACATGATTGGAGAAATCAAGCCCACATCTTCCAACGGACATCGTTTCATCCTTGTGGCAATTGACTATTTCACCAAGTGGGTAGCACTCTCTCGCCTGTTACCAAGAATGTCGTGGCTCGATTCATCAAACATAATCTTATTTGTCGGTATGGCACTCCTGAAAGGATTATCACAGATAACGGCTCTAATCTCAACAATAAGATGATCACTGAACTCTGCACGCAGTTCAAGATCAAGCATCACAACTCTTCTCCTTATCGGCCTAAGATGAATGGCGCAGTGGAAGCCGCCAACAAGAACATTAAGAAGATTATATAGAAAATGACAGTGACTTACAAATATTGGCATGAGATGTTACCATTTTCTCTTCATGGTTATCGCACTACAGTACGGACATCAACAGGGGCAACCCCCTTCTCTCTTGTGTACGGTATGGAAGCAGTCCTACCCATCGAGGTTCAGATACCCTCAACCAAAGTCCTCCAGGACGCAGAGTTAGGCGAAGATGATTGGGTCCGCATCGCCTTGACCATTAACTTGATTGATGAGAAACGACTTGCATCCATCTACCATGGATGATCTATCGAGCGAATGATCATAGCATTTAACAAGAAGGTCAAGCAATCGAGTCTACCAAGTCGGTGATCTAGTAGTCAAGCGCATCATTCTTCCACAAAGTGATCCTGTGGGAAAATGGACTCCCACCTATGAGGGACCATTTGTAGTCAAGATGTGTTTTCCGGCGGAGCTATGATACTTAGCACCATGGATGGTGAAGACTTCCCACACCGTGAACGCAGACATAGTCAAAAATACTACGATAATGAGACCCGCTAGGTCGATCGACCTAGGCAAAAATGAGGGTATCCCGCGAACCAAAAGGTTCGCAAAAGTTAAGGATATATACAAAACATGTACACCCAAGTCGAAAACCGAAAAGGCTTGGGCAAAAAGGGTATCCTAGACGAAAACCCGAAAGGCGGTCTAGGCAAAAGTTAGGATTTAAGCGCACGACTATGTCTCGCCAGATCACCTATCTACTTCCGCACTACTATCAAGATTCAAGATTCAAATGGCGAAAATCAATTCACTCGCTCTACCGACAGAAGGAGATGAGATAGTTGAAATATATGAGTACTAGCATAGTTGGAACTTAACGAGATTGTTTCCGCATAGCTTTTTTTACTTCTCTTGTATACAGACTACTTGGCCATACGCCACCTCTCAAATAAATGCAAGTTTTTTTTCTCTTTACAATTTTTGCTGTTGTCGTTTGCATAAAGTCCAACGTTTGCTTTGAATGATTATATGCATTTGACAATAAAAATCTATTCACAAACATGCGAAAAGTAAACATAACAAAGTAATTGCTACAAACTCCAGGGATTGAGATGACGACGAAAGTCACCAAAACATTCCCCTGCAGAGCATAATCCCCACAGAGGTGTCACTCACCACAAACCTTCCCCAACGGAGTAGAGGTGAAGCCACGAGCAGTGATTCCACTCAACTAAAATTGTGTTACATCAATTTCCAAGCAATAACATTTCATCCCCGGCCGAAGTATTCATCCCCAACAAGATATCTCTCAACGATTCCCCTTTTCTCCAGCAGCAGTATCCAGACCTGAAACTTGGTCAGATAGTGCATCGGAGGAAACCTACATCTTTTATTCCTCAGCCAGAGATGTCAACGGGCTCCAGATCCTTCTAACCCGGTCTCCAAGCAACTATCAAAAACTCTCCAGCATGATTTACACGCAAGATCCCCAGCAGAGTACCTCCCAGACTCTCCCCAGCAGGGTCTATGTATGAGATCTTCAACAAAGTGTTTCTTGATCTCTACCATCCTCAACAATATCTAGGCCCAAGACTTGGTCAGATAATGCATCGGAGGAATCAAAGTTTTCTTTCTTCTCAGGGTCTCCATCCGTTCCGTCCCCAAACAGAAGTCAGAAATCCTCAAGCAGAACATTTGCATCTTCTTCAAGATGGATATGTTTTGAAATACCACAACATCCATCATTCATACATTTCTCATAAAGTCATAATATATGCATATGCCATTCATACACATCGTCATGCATCATACTCTGCATAAGACTAACAGTATTCTATCAAAGTTTCTCTTGTTTTCTCCAAAACAGGTGAAAATCACTTCTGACGCAAACAGGTCCAAGATTAATACCCGAATCCAGACGGGAGAACTATCTGAAAGACCGCCCTAGTTGTCCTCCGACAACTGGTCCAGGATTAATACCCGAATCCAGACGGGAGAACTATCTGAAAGACTGCCCTAGTTGTCCTCCGACAGCTAGTCCAGGATTAATACCCAACCTGACGGAAAACTATCTGAACGACCGCCCTAGTTGTCCTCCAACAACTGATCCAGGATTAATGCCCGAAGCCGGACGGGAAACCCTATCCGAACGATCACACAAGTTATCCTCCGATAACAGGCATTGGATCGATACCCGAAACACAACAGGGAAGTTGTCCACATTTTGCCGACTATTATCCTCTCAGAGTAATCAAGACGAAGATGCATTTCGACTCTCTTATTATCAACAAAGAACTACACTCTAGCTGATTTAATCGGTTGCCTTGATGACATCTTAAGCCCATCTCCGATTACTTGTCAACATTTCTCCGCTTTCAGAATGCTTCATATTTGGTTAAAAACCAATACAAACCAATAACTTCATTCAAAGATGAGCACGAAGTCTAATGCATGACCCCCGCCGGATGGCATCTTAAGCCCATCTCCCTGCTCTTTTCACTTCCAAACGCTCACGAGCCTAGCGCGGCTCACTCTCCAAAGATCGATCTTCCAGATGGCATCTTAAGCCCATCCCCGCCAGTTCTCCTATCCAGACAACAATCTCGAGTCTAGTGTACGACTCATTCCCCAGCGAAGTCTCCAACTTCTCCAAATGGCATCTATAAGCCCATTCCCGCATCATCAGCCAACAGCGAGTGCAAATTTTCAGGTGTACTCGAGTGTTCAATCATCTTCTACCTCCAGGTCACGAAAGGCAAACACGCCAATCTAACCCTTCCAGTACAAGAAGATTGAACAGGGGCAGCTGTCATACCCCAAAATTTGCCCTCCTACTTCTCTAGACATTTCATACATCCATACTCAAGGATTCCTCAAGGGTTGATCAAACAAACCCTCTCCTAGACAATCAACCCAAACTAGGGTTTGGCAATTCTCAGATCCAGATGGACTTCCAACATCTCCAATGGTCTTCATGCCTCCTCATATGCTTCAAAGACTCTCCATGTCAAGTTTCAAGCCTCACAAGTCAAGTTTCGCATAATTGCTCGATGGTGAAAATCAACAGATTGACAAAAGTCAATCGTGGTCAACATACAGTCAAACTTCCTGATTTTTGGTCAACATTCTCATTTTGAAGTCACATTCATCATTTGATCAAGGGTTGATCATGATTCATCAAGAAAACTCAAGATTTGATCAAAAGTCAAACTTTCCAAATTAGGGTTTTTCAGTGAAAAGTCAACCAAACTTTGACTGAGCATAACTTCTTCATACTTTCTCAGAAATTTTTCCACAACCTCTTGTTTTGAAGGAAATTCAATTCTCTACAACTTCATGTCTCACAAGAATGCTCAAAAATGCTTCATTTGGAAGGTATGGATCAAAACATTGTGTCCTTTTCAAAGTCAACAAAAAGTCAACATTTTGTTTTGAAGATATATTGAGCATGGAAACTCCAATTGAGATGAAACCAAAGAGGTTGGTTAGAGGACTCTTAGAGCTTTCCAAAAAGTCCAAGAACACTAAAAAATGTGGAAAATTGAGCAAAATACACCATTCACAAGTTGGGCATTTTTGAACAATTGCACAAAAGGAGATATTTGTCAAAATGCAATTTTTCAAAATGGGCCTATAATTTTATGATCCAAACTTGTTCATAATATTATTTGTGACCTATTGATGCCTTGCCACGATAATTTCCTATTTTATTGATTTATTTTTTAATTTAAAACTATTTAATTCAAAATTAAATTATATAAAATATGAAAATGAGATATTTTTTCAAAAGGAGTGAATTTTTATCAAACTTGAGGTCCAAGATAGCCCATAGAACATGCCAAATTCGTGCTAGCTCTCACATTGAAGAGAAAATCAAATTTTTTCCAAAATTTGATTTTATTTGAAAAGAAATAAATGCACATTCAAGATGCAATCTTTTTTCACTCTCTTTGCCATCCCAAATCACTCTATAAATACCAAGCAAGCTGCATCACAAACCACACGAAACCCTAGCTCAAAGCATAACCCTTATTTTGCCAAAAAATTTCTCAAAGTTGTGAAAATCGAAATCCATTCTCCAGCCAGTTTCAAGGTGTTTTAAGGATTCAAACGTGCTCCTTGATATCCCAGCTCTTACTCGAAGCAAAACTATCCAGAATCGGGTTTCATTATTCATGCATTGTTAATGTTGTTTGTGTGTTTGTATCGATTCAGGATGATTGTTAGGTCATGTTTGAACCCTCACATGCAAGCTTGAACGTCCAGAAACCATAATGCCATGTTTAGGGCTTTCAATCTGAAGCTTCGAACCGAACGAACCTGCCAACAAAACCAATAGCACCATTGGACCGGAAGGGTCAAATTAGGGGAATAGGGTCTTTTGCTTTGATTTCCATTATTTTGGAGGTTTGAGTTTGCCTAGCCGGAGAAGATGACCGAGCCCTAGCTCTCTGACTCAGCGAAGACCTTGGAATCAAGATTCTATTCGCTCTCTCATTCAAACTGGACCCCACACGGCTGACTGGGCTTGGTGTTATATCCAGGACACGTGATCATTCAAAAACATTTGATTTCAGCTTTTCAAACACCAAATGCATGATGGTGTAGCTAAATACTGGTCGAAGATACTCTCCATGGTCTCCAGCTCAACTCGCAAGACCGAACCTTTTTCCTTTTTACAAAACTTAACTATTTTCATATTTTCTATTTTCTTTTAATATTTTCATTCAATTTAATTTATCTTTCAATAATTTTTATCATGCATTTAGAAAATACCAAAAATATTTATTTTTTGCATACTCATCATAAAAATACTTATTTAATTTTTAAAATTAAAATTATTATTTTTTCATGCATATTTAATTTAATTTCTATTTTATCATTTAAATCACTTTTAATTGATTTTTAATTATTAAATTAACTCCAAAAAATCCCAAAAAATTATTTTAGCATATTAATGTTATTTCCAGCATGAAAATATTTTTTCTCATTCAAAAATTATTATTTTTACTAACATTCTCATCTTATTCGATTTCCTCGTATTTCCCGATTTTTCATCTGTTCAAAGGTTACACCGTTTCGGACAATTTTTTATTGTTTTCTTTTCATATTATGTAATTGCCTATGGGATGTAATAGTTTAATTAGGGCTTTTATTTTCCGCATTTTTCAATTATGTATCTGCCCCAAAGCCATGTAATAGCGTAGGATTTATCTTTTCGCACTTTATATTTCCGCAATTTACTTTCCGCATCTTATAAACTGTTAGTAATTAGGCATGTATGGCAAGACTAAAATTGAACATAGCTCACTCTAATTTTCAAGATAAAATACCTGAAATCGACACACTCTTTTCACACATGCACCCCTTAGGGTAATTCTCTCTCGTTGCCTTTACGAATACAAATGGTCATGTCCCTCGAACGTAGAGGTATTCTAGCACCGTTGCCTTCAAAACAAATCATCATAGTCCCTTCGATACAAAGATCATAAGACCCACGATATCGCCTCCGAATACATGATCTTGACCCTCGATTGTCGCCTACGAAAAATGATGATAGTCCCTTCGAATGTGCTAGGATACTTCCTACAAGTTGCTTTCTATGACCATACAATGTCCCTTCGAATGTCCCGCTTGCATCCAACGAATAGGGTTACCTACCAACTAATGGTACGGATAGCACTATTCTAAAGGAATGTAAAACAACACGAAAACGTCCAATTCTGAGTAGGTAATAAGACTTTTAGTTGCTTGCTCAAACAAAATACTTTTCACACCACACACTTTTGTCAAAGTTCAAACTCTTTTCAAAAGAAACATTTGCGAACACTTTGTATACATTCCTACATGAATCATTACAAAGTCAAAGTGAAATGCCTTTTCAAAACATTTTTGTCAAACACACAGAAAGCACAATTTTAAAATGATCTAAGAGCAACTAAGAGCCCGTAGATAACTACGGATGGAAAGGGGTGCTAATACCTTCCCTTTTCATAACCTTCTCCCTTACTCAGAATCTAACGAAGGTCTTTTCACCTTCCCTTAATTGGATAAAAGAAAAGTCGGTGGCGACTCTTGCTATTCGCACATTTGCGATACAAAAATCTACAAAGTCACTTCACCGTATTACACATACGTGCGCGCCTCTGCCAACTGAGCCAACGTGTTTTGGTGTTAGTATAATGAAACAAATAGATTTTAAAGGAAAACATTTTCTGAAAACATTCAAACCAAAAAACGCGCGCTTGCTTTGTTTTCTCCATTTTTAAATTTCCCACAGACTTACCCACAACTTTTTCGTGGGTAAACCTATACCAATGGACGGAACCCTGTAGCTATATCCCTGCAATTTTCTAAAATCATAACTACGCAATATAAGTTTCAAAGGAGGGTATCAACCGACTGGAAATTGTCTCCTGAGCACGACGCTTGTCATCGTTTTGCCTAATTTTGCCTAAAACACGAAGCCCTAATTTGGAACTTCAAACCCTAGCCATGGAAACTTCTTATACCTGTACTGAAACTTAAATCAAACTATACAAGCAGTTTCGTAACATCATCACGAATGCATGGATCAATGAAATCAATTTTGAAATAAATGGTGCAAATCGTGATTCAGATTTTCGTGTTTTTGGAAGTGCTGAGGCTTGGTAATGATCTAGAATGAATCAGAGGACTCCCAGGAATTGATTGGCAATCTTTGTTTTGCTTGAATCGATGCAAAAATAGGTCTGCCACTTGCTTGAATGTCACAGATTTTGTGATTTTGGTTAGGGTTGTTGTGGCCAGAATTTATGTGCATGAGAGGCTGGGATCATTGTATATATATATATAATAGAGTGAATTAGGTCAAGAATCATGAAGAAAATATATGCCAATCAATGAGAAAATATTTGATTTGGAATGAAACCAAATATTACCTTTTTTGATCAAATCTCATTCAATCTCAATGATTTTCGAAATTATCAGCTTATATGGCTTGCTTGGACCTCAAGAATGATAAAAAATCACTCTTGCACTTAATTATTTTATTCTTTGCATTTTATTTTATTTAAAATTGAATTAAATTGGATTAATTCAAAAATAAATAAAATAAAAGAGAACATGGAGTTCTATTGGGCTTGAGAGGTCCTTGACAATATTAGAAGCAAGTGTGAATCAAAGAAACTTGGGCCCATTTAGAAAAAATTTGAATTTTCTAAGTATTTCTATTCATGCACTTCTTCAAAAATGTCAAACTTGCACAACTTGTATCTTGCCCAATTTTCAACATTTTTAAGTGTTCTTGGACTTTTTAGAAAGCTCAATATGTCCTCTAAACACTCCTTTTGGTTTCATCTTCATTGAAGTTTCCGTGTTCATGTACACGTCTTTTCAAAAAGATGACTTTTTGTTGACTTTTAGAAGGACATATAATATTTTGATCCATAACTCTCAAATGATGCATTTTTGGCCAAAGCTTGTGAGACATGAAGTTGTAGAGAATTGAATTCTTCAAAATGATATTTATTGGTGGAAATTTTTGATGAAGTATGTGAAAGTTATGCTTGGTCAAAGTTTTGTTGACTTTTGTCCAAAACCCTAATTTGGAATCTTTGTCTTTTGATCAAATCTTGACTTTTCTTGATGAATCATGATCAACCCTTGATCATATGATAAATGTGACTTCAGAATATTTATGTTGACCAAAAATGATAAAGTTTGACTGTATCTTGACCACAGTTGACTTTTTGTCCAATACAACTGATTTTCAACCATTTGAGCAATTGACTAAAAAAACTTGAGTTGTAAGGCTTGATTCCTTGAGACATATGAGGATGTATGATGACCACTTGAAACACTAGAACTTGATTTTGTCTTGAGAGAAGCAAAACCCTAGTTGTGGGTTGATTACTTAAGAGAGGGTTCATCTGGTTAACCCTTGAGAAATTCTTGAGTATGGAGATGTGAATTATCTTGAGAAATAGGAGGGCAAATTTTGGGGTATAACAATGGGTTGCAATGTTTTTTATGGGAAATTCCTTTCCGCATCCTTAAAATTGAAACTCATGCTTGAAGTTGCAGCTTATAGTATGTCTTATGCTCGGTCGCTCGCACACTTAGCAGTTTGCTTGGATTTGAAAATGAACACCCTTATTGAAAAGGGTTTCAAAGAAAAAAGGTCCGAAGACAAAAATATTTAAAGTAAAGTTGGTTGTTTTTACCTTTGCGAAAGGAGTTTCAACCATTATTAAGTGTTTTGATCTTCAAAAGAAAAGAAAGCAAGTTTTAGTTTTACATGCAAGTATGCAAAAGAAGAAGAAAACATGTAATGGAAACTAACTAGTTCTACCCTAATGTTATCATGTAAAGTGGCCCTAAGTTAAGGATGAAGGGGAATCTCTACCTATATTGACATGCCAAGGATGAAAATCCTAATGTCTAGGCTCGAGAGCTATCCTAACCGAGCGGCCTTAGGGGAAGCTATCCTAATATTCGATTTAGTTGGAGAACCAAAGGATGCAAAGGGATGAAGCATGCAAGTGCTTTGGCAAAAGCACACAAATAATGCAATGCACAATACAAAAGATACACACATGCGCGAGGAAGATGAAAGAAATCCCATAGCCTCGACGGTAGCGTTACTGGAATCAACTAGGAGCCGACTTTTGGAGGAAAACCATAGCCACAAAGGGATTTAAACATGTCAACCAGGAGTTTCCTATGGGAGAAAGGTATCACAACTTGATATGAATTACGAAGTGTGGGGAGCATATGAGTGCGAGTATCAGCATGTGAATGAGAACCCGTGATAAAGCATGGAGAGCCAATATAGGGGACTCTTGCCACTGTTTATTGACTCGATAAAGGAAGCTTCAAGATTCGCGTGAGTTGAGCTGACACAGACTGAACTATGTGGGGGTTGATTGCGAACCCTTTCCGCGTGCCCTTCATATCATCATATATCAATATCATCAGTATCATAAATGGGACTTTGCTTGATGGTGCCACACTTGGTTTCCTAACCACTCATAACCTATGCAAGCACGAATATAAACACACAATGAAAGTTACCTCCCTTTGCACATAAGAGGATTTTAAACAAACCACACACAGTTAGCACACATAATTTCCCTAAAAGGGTCTTTAAATAAACCAGAGGGGTTCCTGAACATGCTCCAACTACAGAAGCCCCATCGTGCATCTCTATTCCTACTTATCATGGAAAGGAAAGCGGTAAAACCCTACTTTTCATAATCTTTAGAAAAGTGGTAAAAGAATACGATAGAAAGGAGAAGAAAATACCAAACGGATAACTATCCGTATAAGCAAAAGCAAGCTAAACATACTCCGGAAAACTTTGAGAACTACTGACAAGCAACAAAGAATATGTGTTCGTACACATCTGATACAATCCAATAAATCTGCAAGAGATCACAATCCAGACAATGCAGACAAAGAATGTGTGTCATACGTAAATATCAGAATGTGTGTTCGTACACATCTAATACAAATGGAACAACGGAAGAAAGGTGAAAACCAAACTAGCGCACAAAGAGTGCACACACATGTATGCAAAGATGTGCGTTTGTACACATCCAAATCAACCCGATGAACCCGCAATAAGGTGAAACCAAGCAATGCAAACAATAGGCGCGCACACATGTGTGCAAGATCGGGATATGTGTCAATACACATCCAAATCTCAAAGATAATGCTCAAAGTACCTCGCACATGTAACAAAGTGTTAGAAATAACAAGGTGGAGAGGTTATCGGAAGCACAAAGCTCAAAAGCGATTATTCACATGATGATATACTAGTATAAGCATACAAGAAGTGAAATAAAAACTCAAAAATCGGCTTGGGAAAGCAGTTATTCGAAATCGGAGCGAAAAAGTCAACTTGTCAGAATTAATTAAAAACCACATGGTTGCTTGCGAATGCGTCAACGGATTCAAAAATATGATCAATTTTAATTAATTCCAAGTGGAAGCGACGTTTTTCGGACCTTAAAGGAGTGGGGAAGCAAGTACGTTTTAGGAATGTTGCACTTGAAATTTGGTTCCGAAACCATCAGAAACAGTTTTAAAACATGCCAAAACGTTGGGAACAAGTATTGCTACCTTGGACCTTTGAGAAAAAATGAGTTTTTATGAACAAAAACGCATAAAAATGCTTATGGAAAGTGAAAATTCATGTGTCGATTTAATTTCTAATTATCATTTTTTTTGTTGTTTTAAAATGAAAATAATTGATATTAAATCCATACATGATGTATACAATTCTAAACAATTGAATATGCAAATGATATGCAAGAAAAATCAAAAGTTAGAATTGAAAAGAATGCATGAAAATGCATGTTTATTCATGTATTTAATGCATTTTATGAATGAAATGCATGAACATATGACAAAATGCAAGCAATGAGATGATCAACCTATACCACATCTAGTCATGATGCAAAATGTGAATTAAATTCAATCAAGAATCAATAATTCAACATGCTATAATGCATCAATTTAATTGTTCAAAATGAATCAATCAACACATGAAAATATGCATAAAAACTAGGCTTTGACACATTTCGAGTTCATAAAATCAAGCTTAAACACATGAATTCGATTCAATTATTCAACACAAATGTAAACTAATGCATGAGCATGTGAATTACAAGCCAAACAATCAATACAAATGCACTATGTACAAAGAAATGGTTTCAAAAAAGTTTATGTGCAAATATGCTACATCTCGATACAATAACATTCTCAATTAAAGCCTAATTCAATCAATTTCCATGCAATTAATCAAGATTCTAATTCACATGTATATATGCAAACAACTTCTCAAATCAATTTCAAGAAAAATCACTTTTGTAAAATCACTTAAAATAAGTGATTATGTGAAGAATCACTAACTTATTGAACAATCAAGTTGAATTGAAGAAGAAATTGGAGAGGAATCTTGGAAGAAAAATGTAAATCACTTGACCGTTGAATGAAACAAAAATGCATGGCGGAGGGAGCCAGAAAACCACCGCGATTGCGGTTCTAGATGGAGGCGAGAGAGTGTTTGATCATACGCATGGAAAGAGGAGGGAGTGACGCGTGGTAGCGTCTCAGCGGCGGAAGATGCTGGCCGGATTAAATCTGGTAGCGGCAGCGGCGGAGAGAGTAGTTCTGGCGGAGGGAGAAGGAGAGAGGAGAGAAAATTGCTTTGACTTTCTTTGACTTTTCCTTTTGTGAGTTGAGAGAAAAAAGTGACTTTGGAAGGTGAAATTTAACAAATGTTTCTCCTATTTCAATTTGTGAGAGGCAAATTTTATTTATAGATGATAACTTTGAGCTTTGGAGTGCCTTGGATCCAAGATTAGACCCAAATCGTGATTATCCGAATAATTTTCGTCCATAGTCCAAAACATCGAGAACCGTGCGAAATTTGAACTCGAACTCTTCACGAAAAATGTTTAGAACGAAAATCGTTCGGACGAACACTTGAGGAGATATGAATTTTTAAAATTTCAGCACACTTTTCGGGCATTTGACACATGCAGAAATTTTATTACGCCACTAGGGGAAATTGCTTCGAACAAGGATCTTCTGATCAAAATCCAAACTCGGGATGTTCATAACAATTGAAGCCAACGGAATTTGTGAACTTTTGGCACCAGTCCCACCTCATTTCGATGAAAATCGAGTGAAATATGAGTTTTTTTTAACGTTGCACGTCAGATGAAAAATGCTTAGTTCATCTCAAAATCAACTCCAAAGAATAAAATGTTGATATTGATTGGTAAGGAATAAGCTCTTAGCTTGACCAAGGAAGTTGAAGAGGACTTCGATACAGAATTTTAGACACCGGTCCCGATCAGTTTCGATATTCCAGCCAGGAGTTATGAATTTTTTAATGTACCGTTGTAATACCGTGAACTGACTTTGAGAATCTGTTTTGCTTTTTATCGCAAAAAATGTTGCGGATGGCAAGAGTCGCCACCGACTTTTCTTTAATCCAATTAAGGGAAGGTGAAAAGAACAGGAAAAGACCTTCGTTAGATTCTGAGTAAGGGAGAAGGTTATGAAAAGGGAAGGTATTAGCACCCCTTTTCATCCGTAGTTATCTACGGGCTCTTAGTTGCTCTTAGATCATTTTTTAAAAGTGCTTTCTGTGTGTTTGACAAAAATGTTTTGAAAAGGCATTTCGCTTTGACTTTGTAATGATTCATGTAGGAATGTATACAAAGTGTTCGGAAATGTTTCTTTTGAAAAAGGTTTGAACTTTGACAAAAGTGTGTGGTGTGAAAAGTATTTTGATAGAGCAAGCAACTAAAAGTCTTAGTACCTACTCAGAATGGTCGTTTTCGTGTTATTTTACGTTCCTTTAGAATAGTTCTATCCATTCCATTAGTTGGTAGGTAAGCCTATTCGTTGGATGTAGAAGGGACATTCGAAGGGACAACGGATGGTCATAGAAGGCAACTTGTAGGAGTATCCTAGCACATTCGAAGGGACGATCATCACTTTTCGTAGGCAACAATCGAGGGACGAGATTATGTATTCGTAGGCGACATCGTGGGTCTATGATCTTTGTATCGAAGGGACTATGATGATATATTTGTAGGCAACGGTGCTAGGATACCTCTACGTTCGAGGGACTTGACCATTTATATTCGTAAAGGCAACGAGAGAGAATTACCCTAAGGGGTGAATGTGTGAAAAGAGTGTGTCAAATTCAGATATGTTATCTTGTAATTATGAATGATCTATGTCCAATTTTATCTTGCCATACACGCCTAATTACTAGCAGTTTATAGGGTGCGGAAAATAAATCATGGAAAGTAAAGTGCGAAAAGATAATGTCCCACGCTATTACATGGCTTTGGGGCGCTACATAATAGGCGGAAAGTAAAAGTCCTAATTTAACTATTACATCCCATAGGCGTTACATTATAATGGATAGAAAAGCGTGAAAATAGTCCAAACGTTACAACTCGTGAATGATACATAATCGGAAAATACAAGAAAATTGCATAAGAGGAAAATGTTCAGAAATCATGATTTTTGAATGAGGAAAACAGTTTTAGGTTAATAATGACAATAAGATGATAAGATAATTTTTTTGTAATTTTCTGAATCGATTTCGATAATTAAAAGCAATTAAAAGTCAATATAATGGTTAATTAGGAATTAATTAAAATATGCCTGCAAAAATATTAATTTTAATGTCAAAAATTAAATAAACATTTTTCTGATTAAAATGCAAAAAGAAAATATTTTTTGTAATTTTTTAAATGCATGAAAAAAATGTTTAAAGATTAATTAAATTGGATGAAAATATTAAGAAAAATAAGAAAATAGAAAAAATGGTTTTCAAGGAAGTAAAAGAAAGTGTCACCCTGTGGATCGAATTCACGCCACTAACACGCTGCCAACCGAGCTAGGCTTTGGTGTTAGGAATCTGAATAAGTGGTTTATATGCGCAAACGTGTCATGATTCGGAATTTCAGCACACCAACGCCAGGGCCGGATTGTAATGGATGGACGAATCAGAACGCGAAGAAGCGCCACACATGCCTCGCCGGTCTCCGTTCTTGTCAACGACGCCGGAGCCCTAGCTCCGGTCGTCTTCTCCGGCTAGCCAAAACTTCAAACTGCAAAATAACAAAAATAAATGGCAAAGGGATACCCTACCCCCTAATTCGACCATTGCGAGTCATATGGTGGTGTCTGTTTTGACTGAAACGACCTATATCAATCGGTTCGAAGCTAGTAGTTTGAAAAACCCTAAACATGGAAAATCACGATTTAGACGTTCAAGCTTAAGAACGATGGCCCAGATCCTGTCTATGATGTCTCATGATCACATTAGAATGGTTAGTTTCGATTAAAACGCACAGATAATAAAAATTCAAATTCAAGAAAAATATGATTATGTATGTTCATATATGGCTCGATTCATGTAGTTTTAACCATGGATAATGGTGTGTACTTACTCCAAATTACCTCAGGAACACAATGGAATGATTGAGAGTGGCTGAAAGTGGCTGGAAACAAGAATTCGATTTTGCCAACTTTTGAGAAAAATTTGAGAAAATAGGGTTGCTTCAAGAGGCTAGGGTTTCGTCCTTGGTCCTCGTGAATGTGATAGGTATCTATAAAGTGAAAGATTGAAGCAAAAAGAATGAAAAAAGATACACTCTTCAATGCAAAAATATTTTCTCTTTAAATTCAAATCAAATCTTTTCAAAATTTGATTTTTCCTGCCTTGCATGAGCTAGCACGAATTTGGCAAGTTGTATGAGCTTCCTTGGTCCTCAAGCTTGATAAAAAACCAACCCAACTTAAATTATACCTTGTTTTCATATTTTATTTAATTTAAATTTGATTTAAATGCCTTTAAATTCAAAAATAAATCAAAAAAACTAGAAGGTGGTCGTGGCAAGGCATCAAGAGGTTACAAATAATATTATGATCAAGTTTGGATCATAAAATTATAGTCCCATTTGGAAAAAAATTGGATTTTGTCAGATATTTTCCTTTGTGCAATTCTTCAAAAATGCCCAACTTGTACAAGGTGTATTTTGCTCAATTTTCAACATTTTTTAGTGTTCTTGGACTCTTTAGAAAGCTCTAGATGTCCTATAAACAACCTCTTTGGTTTCATCTCAATTGGAGTTTCCATGCTCAATAACACTTCATTACAAAAAGTTGACTTTTTGTTGACTTTGAAAAGGACCTGTTATGTTTTGATCCATATCTTCAAAATGAAGCATTTTTTGACCATGCTTGTGAGACATGAAGTTGTAGAGAATTGAATTCTCTTCAAAATGAGAGGTGGTGGAAAACTTTCTGATAAAGTATGAGAAAGTTATGCTCAGTCAAAGTTTAGTTGACTTTTCTCTAGAAAACCCGAATTTGGAAAGTTTGACTTTTGATCAAATCTTGAGTTTTCTTGATGAATCATGACCAACCCTTGATCAAATGATGAATATCACTTCAAAATATGGATGTTGACCAAAAATCATGAAGTTTGACTGTATGTTGACCACAGTTGACTTTCTATCTAATACAACTGATTTTCAACCATCTGAGCAATTGTCTGAGGAAACTTGACTTGTAAGGCTTGAAACTTGACATGGAGATTCTTTGAAGCATATGAGGAGGCATGATGACCATTGGAGATGTTGGGAACCACCCTGATCTGAGAATTGCCAAAATCCTAGTTAGGGTTGACTGTCTAGGAGAGGGTTTGTCTGATCAACCCTTGAGGTATCCTTGAGTATAGATGTATGAAATGCCTTGAGAAGTAGGAGGACAAATTTTGGGGTATGACAGCTGCCCCTGTTCAATCTTCTTGTACTGGAAGGGTTAGATTGGCATGCGTGCCTTTCGTGACCTGAATGTAGAAGATGATTGAACACTCGAGTACACCTAAAAATTTGCACTCGCCGTTGATTGCCTATGCGGAAACAATCTCGTTAAGTTTCAACTATGCTAGTACTCATATATTTCAACTATCTCATCTCCTTGCTGTTAGTAGAAAGTGAGTGGATTAATTTTTGCCATTTGAATCTTGAGTGCCGATTGTAGTAGTAGATAAGTGATCTGGACGAGACATAGTCGTACGCTTAAATCCCTAACTTTTGCCTAGACCGCCCTTTCGCCCACCGATACCCTTTTTGCCCAAGCCGGTTTTCGATTTGTCGGTGTACATGTTTTATATATATCCTTAACTTTTGCCCGAACCTTTGGTTCGCCAGATGCCCTTATTTTGCCTAGGTCACCGACCTAGGGTCTCGTTATGCGTAGTATTTTTGACTATGTCTCGTTCACGTGGTGGGAAGTCTTCGCCATCCATGGTGCTAAGTATCATAGCTCCGCCGAAAATACTTGTCTTGACTACAAATGGTCCCTCATAGGCGGAGTCCATTTTCCCAGGATCACCTTGTGGAAGAATGATGCGCTGACTACTAGGTCACCGACTTGGTAGACTCGGTGCTTGACTTTTTGTTAAATGCTCTGATCATTCGTTTCTTATAGATCTGTCCATGGCAGATGGACGCGATTCGTTTCTCATCAATCAGATTGATTTGGTCAAGGCGGGTCTGGATCCAATCGTCTTCGCCTAACTCTGCGTCCTGGAGGACCCTGGTTGAGGGTATCTGAACCTCGATTGGTAGGACCGCTTCCATACCGTATACAAGAGAGAAGGGGGTTGCCCCTGTTGATGTCCGTGCTGTAGTGCGATAACCATGGAGAGAAAATGGCAACATCTCATGCCAATCTTTGTAAGTCACTATCATCTTCTGTATAATCTTCTTGATATTCTTGTTGGCGGCTTCCACTGCGCCATTCATCGTAGGCCGATATGGAGAAGAGTTATGATGCTTGATCTTAAACTGCGTGCAGAGTTCGATGATCATTTTGTTGTTGAGATTAGAGCCGTTATCTGTGATAATCCTTTCAGGAGTGCCGTACCGACAGATAAGATTATGCTTGATAAATCGAGCCACAACATTCTTGGTAACAGATGCGAACGAGACTGTCTCTACCCACTTGGTGAAGTAGTCAATTTCCACAAGGATGAAACGATGTCCATTGGAAGCAGTGGGCTGGATTTCTCCGATCATGTCAATGCCCCACATTGCGAAAGGCCAAGGAGCGGCTAAAACATTCAACGGTACTGGAGGTACGTGCACTTTGTCTGCATATATCTGGCATTTGTGACAAGATCGAGCATAGCGGTGACAATCAGCTTCCATGGTGGACCAATAGTAACCTGTTCTCAGAATCTTCTTAGCCATCGTATGACCACTGGAGTGAGTACCAAATGCTCATTCGTGTAACTCTTCCATAATATGTTCCGCTTTTTTCGGTCCACACAGCGAAGTAAGCACAAGTTGTGGTTGCGCTTGTATAGGATGCCATTACTGAGGAAGAATTTGGATGCAAACCTTCTCAAAAACCTCTTGTCGTTGACAGATGCCCCTGCGGGATATTCCTGAGTCTCAAGATACCTCTTCATGTCGTAGTACCAAGGTTTCTCTTCTTCATCAAGCTCATAACAATATGCTGGTTCGTCAAACTTCTCAATGATGATCCGGGGAGCCTCATTGTCCCATCTGACTTTGAACATAGACGACATAGTAGCCAATGCGTCTGCTAACTGATTCTCTTCTCGTGGAATGTGATTAAAAGTGATCTCTTCGAAGTAGGGGATCAAACTCAGAACATGCTCTCGATACGGAATGAGATTCGGATGCTTCGTATCCCACTCGTCCTTAATCTGACTGATCACCAATGCTGAGTCTCCATACACTTGTAAGAATTTGATTTTTAAGTCAATAGCAGCTTTAATACCCATGATGCACGCTTCGTATTCAGCCATATTGTTAGTGCAACTGAAACATAATCTGGCGGTGAAAGGCGTATGTCTGCTTGTAGGAGATGTAATGATGGCGCCAATGCCATTGCCAAGTGCGTTTGAGGCTCCATCAAAGACCATGGTCCATCGGGATCCTTGTTCAGGTCCTTCGTCCGGGCCTGGTTCTTCGCAATCTGTAACTAACAAAACATCTTCATCTGGAAACTCGAACTGCATAGACTGATAGTCATCTACGGCTTGATGAGCCAAATGATCGGCCACTATACTTCCTTTGATCGCTTTCTGAGAAGTGTACTGGATGTCATACTCGGTCAAGATCATTTGCCATCTTGCTATTCTTCCGGAGAGAGCTGGTTTCTCAAATATGTATTTTATCAGATCCATCTTGGAAATCAACAAGGTAGTGTGAGTCAACATATACTGTCTTAGTCGGCGAGCAGCCCAAGCCAAAGCGCTGCAAGTTTTCTCGAGCTGTGAGTATCTTGTTTCACAGTCGGTAAACTTTTTGCTAAGGTAGTATATTGCATGCTCTTTTCGACCAGACTCGTCATGTTGCCGCAACACACACCCCATTAAATTCTCTAACACTGTCAAGTACATGATAAGAGGTTTTTCTTCGGCAGGCGGCATCAGGATATGAGGATTCTGTAAGTACTCCTTGATTTTGACAAAAGCGATCTGGAAATCGTCGTTCCATTCTACCACTTGATCTTTCTTCAGTAATTTGAAGATTGGCTCACAAGTAGCAGTTAGATGTGCAATGAATCTGGCAATGTAATTCAATCGGCCCAAGAAACCTCTGACTTCCTTCTCGGTGCGGGGCGCTGGCATCTCTTGAATAGCTTTCACCTTGGTTGGGTCAACTTCAATACCTTTACCACTGACAACAAACCCTAGGAGTTTACCGGATCTAACTCCAAAGGTGCACTTGTTGGGATTAAGTCTTAGTCTGTACTTCTTCAGTCTATCAAACAGTTTCCGCAGATGATCAAGATATTCTTCTTCTGTCTGTGGTCGAGCTATCACGTTGTCGACATTGACCTCTATCTCATGATGAATCATGTCATGAAATAATGCCACCATGGCACGCTGATAAGTGGCGCCCGCGTTCTTCAGTCCGAACGGCATGACCTTGTAGCAGAAAGTTTCCCACTGTGTAACAAAAGTAGTCTTCTCCATGTCTTCGGGAGCCATTTTGTTCTGATTATAATCGGAGAAACCATCCATGAAGGAGAAAACCTTATGCTGAGCGGTGTTGTCAACCAGAACATCAATATGAGGAAGTGGGAAATCGTCTTTCGGACTCGCTTTGTTCAAATCTCTGTAATCCACACACATTCGTACCTTACCATCCTTCTTAGCTACGGGTACCACGTTAGCAACCCACTGTGGATAAGAAGTAACGGCTAGGAAACCAACATTAAACTGTTTCATGACTTCGGCTTTGATTTTCTCAGACATCTCAGGACGCATGCGACGAACCTTCTGTTTCACTGGGAGAAAACCTTCTTTTGTTGGCAATCGGTGTACCACAATGTCAATGTCTAAACCTGGCATGTCTTCGTATGACCAAGCAAAAACTTCGATGTAGTCTCGTAGCATCTGAGCCAATCTTTCTTTGACACTGTTCTCAAGACCCGCTCCTATCTTGATCTCTTTTCTGTCTTCATCAGTACCCAAATTCACAACCTCAACTAACTCTTCGTGTGGTTGTATAACTCATTCTTCTTGCTATAGTAGTTTGACAAGTTCTCCTGGCACTTCACAATCTTCCTCACCTTCGTCTTTGGCTTGGTAGATCGAATTATCGAAGTCATATTTAGCAATAGCATAGCTGTTATCAACGAGATTCAGAGTGATTCTGCAGTGTATCACGTGGGTGTGTGTAAGAACACAGCTTTTTGAAGGGGTGATAAAGTAAAATAATGAACACAAACTTAAATGCAAAAGTCCAACGATTTTATTGAATGAAAATATGCAAATGACAGATAATAACCCTCACAAACGAGCCATAATGCCCCGGGCAAGGCACTAGGCTTTAAAGTTTATTGTTCAAAGCATAGAAAACGAAAAGCAAAACAGAAAACAAAAGCAATTACTCCTGTCTAAAGGAGATTGGTATGATGTCTTCAGTCTTCCAATTGCTGAGTCCGTTGTCGGGAGTTGGGAAGATCCAATCGCTGATGTCGAAGTCGTTGTCGTCGTCTTCTATAGGGTGGATCCCATTCTTGCTGATGCGGATAGGAAGTTGGCCGGCACGTTCGCGGTGTATCATCTTCTGACCTTTGATGGTGAAGCCTAAACCAGTCTTGTCGGACTTGAAAGGAAGATCAGGGAGCTGACCCCAAATAGCACTACCTCCTTCTTCAACTGCTGCTTGAGCATCCTACAGCGAGGCCATCCTAGGCGGAACTTGCGTAACTTCAGGAGTGACGGGGGAGTCAACAAGAATGACTATTGGAACTGTTTCAAAAGCTTGACAGGGAGTTTCGAAGAATTCACCTTCCATCTCGAGATATCGGAAAGACTGTAGATGACTGACCATATATTCCTCTTCACCACATACTGTAACAACCTTCCCCTTCACTGGGTACTCCAGCTTCTGATGCAAGGTAGAGGTAACAGCGCCTACCCCATGTATCCAAGGGCGTCCAAGTAGGCAAGAGTAAGCTGGACAGATGTCCATGACAAAGAAGGTGGAGTCAAAAGTCTGGGAACCGACTTTAACAAGCAGAATGAGCTCTCCAAGTACTGTTCGTTTAGAACCATCAAAAGCTCTCACAATTATGTCGCTGGGCTTCAATACCAATCCTTCAACATCAAGTCGGTCAAAAGCACTCTTCGGTAGGATATTCAGAGCAGAACCGATATCTATCAAAACATGAGACAATGTAATGCCCTTGCATTCAACAGAGACGTGCAAGGCTTTGTTGTGTTTCTTTCCGGCAGGAGTCAAATCAGCATCAGAGAAGCCTAGGTCGTTGTTGGAAGCCAGGCTAGCAATACAAACTTCAAATTAATCAGTGGTAGTGTCTTGCGGTACGTGAGCATTCTTCAAAAACTTCACCAAGGCTTTAGCATGAGCCTCAGAGCACAAGAGCAGAGCAAGCATGGAGATTTTGGACGGAGTCTGTCCCAACTTTTCCACAACATTGTAGTCACTTTTCTTGATAATCTTCAGAATTTCCTCCATTTCTTGTTTGGAGGTGTCTTCTTCAGCAACTTCCGTTGGTACTTCTGTAGGAGCAGGATGAGTTACTGGCTCTTTCCCTCGCGCCTTAGGAACTGGTTGAATAACTGGAATACGAGCTGGAGTCGCAGTATCTTTTGGAGGAGAGATCTCTGGAGAAAACACTCTTCCGGTTCTGGTCACCTTACTTGATCTGGTGATGTTGTCAATGTCAGGAATGGTAGCTTCAACTGTAAGATCTTCAATGGTCAGAGGGTCTTGCTTGACGCCATGATAGTAAACTTCAGCTCCATAGTTCCAAGGTATAGCTTTGTTAGAGGAATATGGAACTGGTCTGGGAGAAGTAATGATGAGAGGTTCCACTCTAGGAACAGGATCAACAGAGGAAATCCTTATCGTGTTAACATCAACATAGTCTTCTGGGAAATCATCTCCCCATCCGGTCGCCTTAACATCTTCAATAGGAATATTGTAGCTTTCAGGAACAGTATACTTCACCATGTAATCAAACTTTCCACTTGGCTGCCCCAAGGTATCCCATACTTCTGGTACAGTTTTGCTCACATCTTCGATCTTCAGTTTCTTAGACATGTCTTCGCACAGATTCTCCACAGGTGATGGCTTCAGAAATAGCACTTCGCGGTTATCCATCATACACTGAATACGTCTTCTTAACCAAGCACAACCGTCAGGCGCAGATGGGCACCAACGACAATTCTCTGGGCATCCTGGATTGACACCGGCTTGCAGCAGATTCTTCTTAACAGTCATCAGAGGAATGGTCAAGTCATCTATGTTGAAAACATAAGAGGTCTTGTCAATAGCATTGGAACTTTTGTCATGGTTAGGCATAGGCACGTTGATCATATTCGGAGTCTCAACAGGAGGATCAAACTCAATCTGTTTAGCTTCAATCATATCTTGAATCTTGTTCTTCAGAGCCCAACAATCGTCAGTATTGTGCCCTGGGCTGTTGGAGTGGTAAGCACACTTAGCATTAGGATTGTATTTCGGAGAGGAAGTGTTGATGTTTTGAGGAGGATCCCTCAAGGTAATCAGCTCTGCTTTCAACACGTGTTGCAATGCTTGCGACAAAGGCATGTTGATCTTCGTAAACTGTCTTTGTGGCGCGTTTTAGTTACGCGCGTTGTCTCACTGAGGTTGTGCTGATGTAGGATTGGAGATCACAACTTCCCCCACAGATTGAGCACGGTTGGTCTTGGCTCGGCTTTTTTGACCATACACAGCATTGGCTTCTTTCTTACCACCAAAAGATCTCTTCGCAACATGTGATGACGACTCTACCTGAATCTTTCCGCTCTTGATACCAGCTTCGATACGCTCTCCTGTCAATATTAGCTCAGTGAATCCGGCTGAAGAATTTCCAATCAGATGATTGAAGAATGGGCCTGTCAGTGTTCCCATAAACATATCAACCAACTCCCTATTGGACAAGGGTGGTTGAACTCTGCCTGCTAGATCTCTCCATTTCTAAGCATATTCTTTGAACTTCTCATCACGACCCATAGACATGCTCTGTAGTTGCATGCGAGTGGGTGCCAATTCAGCATTGTACTCATATTGCTTGTAGAAAGCATCCGCTAAGTCACCCCAAGTATGGATATGGTCACTCTCTAGCTGATAATACCACTCCAATTGAGTTCCGGACAAACTCTCTTGGAAATAGTGCATCCACAACTTTCTGTCATCAGTGTGGGGGTTGATCTTTTGAACATAGGACTTCAAATGCAACTTCAGACAAGAAATGCCATCATATTTGGCAAAAGTAGGAACCTTGAACTTGGGAGGAATCACCACACCAGGGACAAGACTCAGATCATCAAAATTCAGCCCTGAAATCTTCAGATTTTCCACAGCATTCAGACGGTCTTCAAGTTGCTTATATTTGTCATCCTCATAAGAGTACTGATAATTCTCATAATCTTCTTCCTTCTTCTCAGGCTCACGCTGGTCTTCTTCGTTTCCCTTGACACTTCCCTCAGTCTTGACACTCCCTTCTGAGAACTCTATCCGGCTAACCACCTTAGGACCACCTTTGTGACGTCTTCCCATGTTGAGAACGCCAATGACCTTCTTCTTTTTGTTGATGAGCTTTTTCAGATCTTCTTGGCCTTGGACCAAGCTGGTGAGCATCTCCTGGAATTGGGCATTCTGAGCCTGAAGATCTTTGACAGTCTGTTCAAGAGCCATTTCTGCTAAAATAAATAGCGAGAAAATGAGAAAACCAATCTTCAATGTACCTATTATGAGATGTTATGCCATGATATGCGATGTTTATGCAAATGCAATGCAATGTTTTCAAGGACCTTAAGGATTTAAATTTGTTAAACAAGCATGAACAAACATTTATTAGTTCTCTTTTTTATTCTTTTTCTTTTTAAGTACAAAAGATAGTTCAGAAAAATAAAATAAAAGAACAAAATCCTAAAGCTCTAAGTCTCTCATGGGCGCTTCCTCTTGGTGCCGAGGTAGGCATTGATGTTCCGCTCCTCGTGAAGTAGCTTGGTCAACTCTAGTACCTTCTTCTCGCTTGCATAGCACTGAGCTTCAAATGTATCCCTTTCTTCTTTAAGTTGAATCCAGGACCTCTTCAAGTCTTCAAAATTAGTAGGCATGTCGGGATGGAGAATAGTATAGGGTACGTCACCTATAGCAACAGGTTCCATAATTATTGGTAACACGGGTGTAAATGGCATCATGAGGTTTTGAGCTCGAGCTCGCACCCATTTGAGGTAAGGTTCCCAAGGAATGGAGTTTTGGTGCCCCAAAGTCTTGGTATCAGTCTTCTTTACCATGCCCCAAGCGTGTATGAACCTTCGTCGGTAATTCTAGAGATCGTGGTTGTAGTTGAACACAATATCTTGGAGAAGCATATCATGAGGACCATCTCTTCGAGCATAACCAAACTGACGTAGAGCTAGAGAAGGGTTGTAAGTAATACCTCCCCTTATGCCAAGGAGTGGTACATTAGGGAATTCCCCACAACGCTCAATGAATGTGAAGTCCTTTTGAGAGAATAGACTCCAACGGATATCTGAATGAGAGAGTGACATTAGCCTTTGAGACCACTTCAACCTTTGCTCGTTCTTCAAAACTGATGGAGGAAGGTGCGAAATAAACCACCTGGAAAGTAACGGTATGCAACACATGAGAGTTCCTTGTCTTTTAGTAGTACGAGTGTGGAGAGAATGTAGAATGTCTCCAAGTAAAGTAGGCACTGGATTACGAGTGAGGAATATCTTGATGGCATTCACATCTATGAACTGGTCTGAATTTGGAAATAGAACCAAACCATAGATTAGCAAGGCCACAATGTCTTCGAATGCATGGAAACTCATAGCTTTGAGGAATTCTCGGGCTTTCTTAATTAGGAACTTAGCAAGTAAACCCTTAACCCCACTTCTGGTTTCCTAATTGGCTTCAATGTCTGAGCGCTTTAGATGTAGCGCTGATGCAATGTCTTCGTACCTAGGAACCTTTTCTAAACCGGTGAATGGCATTTGGTCAAGAATAGGTATCCCAAGTAGCTTAGAGAACTCTTCCAAGGTAGGAACCAACTGATAATCTGGAAATGTAAAGCAATGGTGTTTCGGATCAAAGAACTGGAATAAGACGTGCATCATATCTTCTTCAAAACCGGAGATAACCAAATCAAGCAAATAACCATGTCTTTTGATGAACTGAGCATGACCGGGAATCTCTGAAACCAATTCTTTGAGCTGAGAAGGTATACCCATGAAGTTGATTCGGATAGTCTTTCTAGAAGCCATAATTCCTACAAAATAGAGCAAAGATAAATCCCTAGGACCTTGAAATAGTTAAAAATGATATGCAATGCGATGATGTCATGATCATGTTTAGCAAGCACAAACAATTCACACAATAGCCCTAGGTTTAAGGCTTTCATGAGGCATAGGTGATTACCCTACCAAAAGTTTGAGTTGGTTCATCCTGTCCTATAATAGTAACCGGGTTCTAGGAATCTCACATCATTGATCTTTCTCGTAGGCGTTTATTTCAATACGACTACCAAGTGGTCGACCGAAAATATCCCAAAAGTCTGATCTTAATGAGCGTAGCATCGAGTATCAGCCAACCTCGGTCTACACCAAAGCCGGCCATCTCACTACCTTCTAATGGCCAAGATGGGTCAATTAAGGTTCTAAAAGTTTAGTTAGTGTTGATGACACCACGCAGAAGCCAAATACTATCCTCAACTTGGAAATGAAGAGTATCAGGACATCCAAAGTGTCACACTAACGTAGCCATCATGTTGACCGTTTCGGTATACGCCTAACGGTCGCGATGATCTAATGCTACTTACCTAAACGAAACCTGGATCTGGGTGTAGGATCCCTCACAAATATAATACCCAAGCAACCCTTAAAGATAAAAGTGATCTAGAAATCCCTTAGGCATTATCTCTTTAGGGTGTCTCCCCGGCAGAGTCGCCAGTTCTGTAATACGGTGAACTGACTTTGAGAATTAGTTTTGCTTTTTATCGCAAAAAATGTTGCGGATAGTAAGAGTCGCCACCGACTTTTCTTTTATCCAATTAAGGGAAGGTGAAAAGAATAGGAAAAGACCTTCGTTAGATTCTGAGTAAGGGAGAAGGTTATGAAAAGGGAAGGTATTAGCACCCCTTTCCATCCGTAGTTATCTACAGGCTCTTAGTTGCTCTTAGATAATTTTTTAAAAGTGTTTTCTGTGTGTTTGACAAAAATGTTTTGAAAAGGCATTTCGCTTTGACTTTGTAATGATTCATGTAGAAATGTATACAAAGTGTTCGAAAATGTTTCGTTTGAAAAGAGTTTGAACTTTGACAAAAGTGTGTGGTGTGAAAAGTATTTTGATAGAGCAAGCAACTAAAAGTCTTAGTACCTACTCAGAATGGTCATTTTCGTGTTATTTTACGTTCCTTTAGAATAGTGCTATCCATACCATTAGTTGGTAGGTAACCCTATTCGTTGGATGTAGAAGGGACATTCGAAGGGACAACGGATGGTCATAAAGGCAACTTGTAGGAGTATCCTAGCACATTCGAAGGGATGATCATCACTTTTCGTAGGCAACAATCGAGGGACGAGATCATGTATTCGTAGGCGACATCGTGGGTCTATGATCTTTGTATCGAAGGGACTATGATGATATATTTGTAGGCAACGGTGCTAGGATACCTCTACGTTCGAGGGACTTGACCATTTATATTCGTAAAGGCAACGAGAGAGAATTACCCTAAGGGGTGCATGTGTGAAAAGAGTGTGTCAAATTCATATATGTTATCTTGTAATTATGAATGATCTATGTCCAATTTTATCTTGCCATACACGCCTAATTACTAGCAGTTTATAGGGTGCGGAAAATAAATTGCGGAAAGTAAAGTGCGGAAAAGATAATGTCCTGCGCTATTACATGGCTTTGGGGCAGTTACATAATAGGAGTGCGGAAAGTAAAAGTCCTAATTTAACTATTACATCCCATAGGCAGTTACATTATAATGGATAGAAAAGCGTGAAAAATAGTCCGAAACGTTACAACCTGTGAACAGATACATAATCGGAAAATACGAGAAAATTGCATAAGAGGAAAAATGTTAGTAAAATCAGGATTTTTGAATGAGGAAAACAGTTTTAGGTTAATAATGACAATAAGATGATAAGATAATTTTTTTGTAATTTTCTGAATCGATTTCGATAATTAAAAGCAATTAAAAGTCAATATAATGGTTAATTAGGAATTAATTAAAATATGCATGCAAAAATATTAATTTTAATGTCAAAAATTAAATAAACATTTTTCTGATTAAACTGCTAAAAGAAAATATTTTTTGTGATTTTTTAAATGCATGAAAAAAATGTTTAAAGATTAATTAAATTGGATGAAAATATTAAGAAAAATAAGAAAATAGAAAAAATGGTTTTCAAGGAAGTAAAAAGAAAGTGTCACAGCCAGGGATCGAATTCACGCCCTTTGAAGAAATCCACTATCACGTTGCCAACTGAGCTAGGCTGCTTTGGTGTTAGGAATCTGGAATCAGTGGTTTATATGCGCAAACGTGTCATGATTCTGGAATTTCAAAGCACAGTCAACGCGTGGGCCCGGATTATAATGGATGGACGAATCAGAACGCGAAGAAGCGCCACGCATGCCTCGCCGGTCTCCGTTCTTGTCAACGACGCTGGAGCCCTAGCTCCGGTCGTCTTCTCCGGCTAGCCAAAACTTCAAACCTGCAAAATAACAAAAATAAATGGCAAAGGGATACTCTACCCCCTAATTCGACCATTGCGAGTCATATGGTGGTGTCTGTTTTGACTGAAATGGCCTGTATCAATCGGTTCGAAGCTAGCAGTTTGAAAAACCCTAAACATGGCAAATCACGATTTAGACGTTCAAGCTTAAGAACGATGGCCCAGATCCTGTCTATGATGTCTCATGATCACATTAGAATGGTTAGTTTCGATTAAAACACACAGATAATAAAAATTCAAATTCAAGAAAAATATGATTATGTATGTTCATATATGGCTCGATTCATGCAGTTTTAACCATGGATAATGGTGTGTACTTACTCCAAATTACCTCAGGAACACAATGGAATGATTGAGAGTGGATGAAAGTGGCTGGAAACAAGAATTCGATTTTGCCAACTTTTGAGAAAAATTTGAGAAAATAGGGTTGCTTCAAGAGGCTAGGGTTTCGTCCTTGGTCCTCGTGAATGTGATAGGTATCTATAGAGTGAAAGATTGAAGCAAAAAGAATGAAAAAAGATACACTCTTCAATGCAAAAATATTTTCTCTTTAAATTCAAATCAAATCTTTTCAAAATTTGATTTTTCCTACCTTGCATGAGCTAGCACGAATTTGGCAAGTTGTATGGGCTTCCTTGGTCCTCAAGCTTGATAAAAAAACCAACCCAACTTAAATTATACCTTGTTTTCATATTTTATTTAATTTAAATTTGATTTAAATGCCTTTAAATTCAAAAATAAATCAAAAAAATAGAAGGTGGTCGTGGCAAGGCATCAAGAGGTTACAAATAATATTATGATCAAGTTTGGATCATAAAATTATAGTCCCATTTGGAAAAAAAATTGGATTTTGTCAGATATTTTCCTTTGTGCAATTCTTCAAAAATGCCCAACTTGTACAAGGTGTATTTTGCTCAATTTTCAACATTTTTGAGTGTTCTTGGACTTTTTAGAAATCTCTAGATGTCCTCTAAACAACCTCTTTGGTTTCATATCAATTGAAGTTTCCATGCTCAATAACAATTCATTACATAAAGTTGACTTTTTGTTGACTTTGAAAAGGACCTGTAATGTTTTGATCCATATCTTCAAAATGAAGCATTTTTAACCATGCTTGTGAGATATGAAGTTGTAGAGAATTGAATTCTCTTCAAAATGAGAGGTTGTGGAAAAATTTCTGATAAAGTATGAGAAAGTTATGCTCAGTCAAAGTTCAGTTGACTTTTCTCTAGAAAACCCTAATTTGGAAAGTTTGACTTTTGATCAAATCTTGAGTTTTCTTGATGAATCATGATCAACCCTTGATCAAATGATGATATCACTTCAAAATATGGATGTTGACCAAAAATCATGAAGTTTGACTGTATGTTGACCACAGTTGACTTTCTGTCCAATACAACTGATTTTCAACCATCTGAGCAATTGTTTGAGGAAACTTGACTTGTAAGGCTTGAAACTTGACATGGAGATTATTTGAAGAATATGAGGAGGCATGATGACCATTGGAGATGTTGGGAACCACCCTGATCTGAGAATTGCCAAAACCTTAGTTAGGGTTGACTGTCTAGGAGAGGGTTTGTCTGATCAACCCTTGAGGTATCCTTGAGTATAGATGTATGAAATGCCTTGAGAAGTAGGAGGGAAAATTTTGGGGTATGACAACCATGAACACTGTTCATCCATAAAACTCAGTTTATCCCACTTAACGAATCAATTTTTCTAGAGACCTTCTTCACACAATTAACTTCTAATCTATGAAAAAAAGTTGTAGATAATATTGTGAGGGACTTTCCAGTCGAAAATCGTCCGAAAATACCCAACGAGCTGAGAGTTATGCCTTCCGGAGCGCCCGAAACGCACCAAAACCCCAAAATTCACTTCATTAAGAAATGAACTGTTAAAGTTTTTTCCTTGACGAAACGGCCTCCGATCTGAACAGATGAACTTGAGAACATATTGAAATGGTTCAATTCCTATAGAATCAGCACGAGAAGACCTTCTGACCCAAAAAATTTGCCTCAAGCGTACGAACCGAAAAACATCAATTTCTAGCTCGAAATAATCTGAGATGGCCCAAACACACAGTTTCTTCCATAATTTGAGGTGCTCTGAACCTCATAAACACATGATCAATGATGTGCATGTATATGCATGTACGTTTATGATAATGAAACTATAAGCCAAAAAGGTTAAAATGAAAAGGGTAAATTTTGGGGTACAACACTTTTCACCCAAAAATCAATCTGATAAACATCCCAAAACATGCAAATTCATGAAACAATTAACACATATCATGCACAACAATTCTAATAGAAACATTACACCAATTTCATCATTCATAACCAAATTCACAATCAATTTAATTAACAATCTATACCCAAAACCTAACATGTATATCATCATCTACCCATAGTTATACATCTATTATAGAGTTAAAATCCACCCTTACCTTTGGATTGAAGGTTACTCTAAGTTTCCAACAATGGCTTTGCCCTAGTTCTCCTTGATCTTTCTCTTTATCTCTGCCTCTTTTTGTTTTCACGATTGTAACTAATGACAACCCTAAACCTTAATTATCCTTTTATTCTCTTTTTCCCTTAGAACCCTTAATAATTATTTTCCTTTTCTAACCCCACTTATGTTATCTAACTTTACCACATTACCCTTGTCATATTTCTACTAACTTATCTTACTTTAATTAATTAAATAATTATAAATAATTATTCTTGAATCTAAATAATTCCAACTAAATTATTTAAATAAAATAATCACTAACTAATATTACTAATTAGGTGCTCACAACACTCCTTTTCTCTACATTATTGCTCACACACCTCCAACACCTTAATTTCTATATTTCTAAGGGAACTACCTCACATTAAAGATATCACAACACATCAAAACACCCATTAACACATATAAATGCACAAAACCACATAATTGAATTATGAAAAACAATTAAATATAATTGGGGTGTTACACCCCCTACCACCCACCACAAGCTTGAGGTTGGTAAATGTCTTCCAAGGCAAGCTTGGATAAACACTCAAAAAATGGACGAGGGCTTTAGTGAAAACATCAGCAACTTGGGATTTTGAAGGGACTGGAAGTAATCTCATCACACCCTCCTGTAACGTTCCTCGCACCAAATGACAGTGAATATTCAAATGTTTAGTTCTTCCATGAAAGATTGGATTAGCCGGTATGTGGATAGAACTTTGGTTGCCATAGTAGAGGATTGGAAGTCTCGAGGGATGTTGTTTAAGGTCATGAAGAAGGAAGCACATCCATTGCAGCTCACGAGTGGGAGTTGCCAATGCACGGTATTCTGCCTCCACAGATGAGCAACTTATTGTTTCTTGTTTCTTGGATTTCCAGGACACCAAGGACTGGCTAATGGATAAATAGTAACCATAAATAGATCTTCTTGTATCAATACATCCTCCCCAATCAGCATCACTAAAACCAAAGATCTACAAATCAGATGACTTGGACATAAAAATACCACGCAGAAGAGAACACTTTAAATATCTCAAGACACGAAGTGAAGCTTTATAATGCATCTCAATAGGAGAGCTCATGAATTAGCTGATCTGTTGGGTAGAAAATTCAATGTTTGGTCGCGTGGTTGTGAGATACAGCAAACGACCAACCAACATTCTATATGAAGTAATGTTAGAAAATACTGAACCATTGTCTTGATGAAGACGAATGGAGGCATATAAAGGAGTGGATGTTGGTTTACATCCTGTCAATCCAGCATCGTGAAGTAATTCAAGACAATATTTTTGTTGACACAGTGTAAACACTTTAGCAGATCGATCTACCTCAAGCCTTAAGAAGAATTTGAGCTCACCAAGATCCTTGATATGAAAGGATCGACGCAAAGCTTTCTTTAAATCTGAAAACATATTTAGGGAAGTTCCAGCCAGGATAATGTTATCGACATAAACCAAAATAAATGTGAATGAAATGGAATCCGATTTGGTAAAATGAGCATATGAGAACCCTTATGCTTTAAGGAATATAGGGATATTTTCAAACCATTATGAACTGGCTTGTTTCAAACCTTAAAGATATTTGACAAGTCTGCATACTTGGCCCGGTTTAGGAGTTGAGACACCTTGAGGGATCTTCATGTAAACAACTTCATGCAAGTCTCCATGAAGAAATATGTTGTTCACATCCAATTGATGCAGATTCCATCCATGTATGGATTCCAAGACAAGCAAGACACGAACAAGAGATAACTTGGCAACAGAAGAAAAGGTTTCAAAATAATCCAAACCTTTGGTTTAGTTGAAACCTTGAGCTACAAGGCGAGCTTTGAACTTTTCAACAGTGACATCAGCGTATCATTTTACTTTGTAATCCCATTTACTTTGTATGGGATGTTATACAAAGTAAATGGGATTACAAAGACCATGTTATACCATCACGTTGCACCAAGATCACAAACTAAGTGGTTGGTTTTTTCTCCTATCCTTAAGTTTTCTCTTATGGGAATCACCAAGCACCTTGGTTGTGTATATTTTGTACATGTATATTGTGACACCCCAAATTAATTCAATTATTAAATAATTAGAAATTTAATTATTAATTTAATTAAAGGTTTAATTATTGGCATTTTTGAATTAATGGATTTAATTATTTAAATAAATAAATGGATGTGTTGGGGGTGTGAAGTAGATTTGGGAGGTGTGTAGAGTAAAAGGCTCTAATTAATCTAATTTATTTATTTCTATTGTTTGGAAAATAAAAAGGAATAAATAAAGGAAAAAGTGAGAAGAAAAATTAGGATTTCATTCTACGTACCTTGGAGAAGAGAAGAGAAAGAGGAGAAAAAGCCAAATCGTCAAAATTCGAAGATTCATCGCGAGGTAAGGGGTGATTTGATCTGATTATTACACCTTATAGGTTTTGATGATCAATAGAATAATTCAATTCGTTAGGAATCTTGAATTAGGATTCTAGGTTGTGCCCTAACGTTATAATCCGACGTAAAAAATTCAATTGGAATTGTAATGAACGGTTGATTTATGTAGGATGATCGTAGGATAAGTAGAAAGTATAATTGGTGATCAATTGGATGTGAAAATACATGATCTAATTCTGTTCTGTGATAATATAAAGTTTGGTAATGAATGGAATTAATAGGAATTGAAAACAGTGAAGAAATAAACTGATTTTGTGGAAAAACAACAGTATGGGTCGACACATGGGACTATGAATCAATGCAAGCAGTAAAAATTTAGAAAAACCAGAGGCGTGGAAAACGTATACATCGACTCATAGAGTCATGCATCGACTCATAGGAAGAAAATCAAAGCTATGCATCGATGCATACTGAACCAAATTTGAAAAATGCAGAATTTTTAATTGTATGCATCGATGCATACGATGCATGTGTCGACACATGCTGTTTATGTATTGATGCATAGGCTTATGCATCGATGCATACTGTGTTGGGACAGAACATGATTTTCTAAAAACGGTTTTTGTCATATCTTTGCGACCGTAACTCCGATTTAGGCATAGTTGGTATCGTTGGAAATTTTAGAACGAGTACTATTTATTAAAAACATTTTTAAAACCAGTAATGGAGATCTTGAAGGATTAATATGGTTTTTGTAGCAAGGATTCGTTATAATTCGTAAATTATTTGTTGTGTATACTTGTTGTATGTTAATTCCATGTGTTGTAATTAACGTTATATGTTCATGATTTCGCTGTTATCATGTGTTGTTGTTGTTATTGGTTATGAGTGGAATAATGCTGTGTGATCATATTCCGTATTTGGATTGTTGCATGCTTCTGATGTGCATGCATAAGCATTCTGGTGATGTTTCATTCCCATTGTGTGGAATTGAACTTGTAGAGCCAATAACCGTACCTAATGGATAGTGGTGGTGAGGCTAGATTCTTGACCGAGTGGTGTATGGGCGAATCGTTGATTGACGCTGTTTTCCGAGGTATGAACGGAACAGGGTGTGAACTTGGTTCACGTTTGGTACCACATGCATTGAGTCTGCATTGTATATGTAATTATAACATGTTAGGATGATTTCCAGTGTTATACTTGCATTGATTGTTATTTGTGCATAATGAATTGTATGGAATGTAATTGTGGATTTATTGATCTGGATATACTAATGAGGGTGGAATAATGAATTGATTATTTTATTGTCTTAGAGAAACGTATAATGCATTTTAATGGTTGATGAAATCTCACCCTTACTTTGATGATTTCAGATTGAAGTGATTAGCTGCTCAGGAATTGGTGAGGATGGCTTATAGAGCTATGCTATTTAGATAGTCCGCGTGTCAGTGTCATGCTCTGGTAGTTGTAACACTATGGAACGATCATTTTGGAATTTTAAGGATTAAACTTGTTGCTTTTGAGTTTATGTTTGGAATAATTATGGTTTGAGTTTATTTCGGACTTCATATTATTTCCGCTGTGTAAAACATAATTGTTGGTTGGATTAATTAATGAAGTTCTTCAGTAAATGCATGACTACTGGTTTGTTATTTGGTTATTTTGAATTTTTAAATTGTGACGCCCTTTCGTTATGTTAAAACTCTGATTAATTATATAATTCGCGGGGAAATTAGAAGGGGTGTTACATATATCTTGTGTTTATTAAATTTTAGATAACATCAAAGTATGTATACATTTGCTTTGGATATTGTGTTGTAGGTGATGACACAAAAGTATTCTTCAAGAAGATTCATAGGTTTATGTGTATATTTCCATGCCTTCTTCAAAAGGTTTCATGGAGATATAAGCTTCACCATTTTGTGTACCTCAAGATATCATCATTGAAGAGGTCTAATGAGGTTCATCATGCTTTACCTTGCAAAAGAAGTCAAAAGATACAAAGTTGATTCAAGTGTGTTGACCTAATCTGCATAAGTCCTTGATTCTTTGATCACAAGTCCTTGATTCCTTGAAACTGAAGTTTTCTCCAAGTTCAGAATTTAATTTCCATAATGTGGCCTCTAATCAAAAAATTGATGTGTGTTTTCCATTTAAATGTGATTAACAAAGTTCCTGAAGAGATTATCACTTCAAAATGCACGAATTGGATGAGTTTTGACAACTTGCAAGTCACACATTTCTCATGATGCATGTGTGCATGATTTAGCCTAAAATTACATCATTCACCCTCCATTTTAATTCCATTCACTTCCCTATAAATAGAGGGACATATTCCACTCATTTACACAAGCTTATAGAGCCAGAAAACCTTTACCAAACTTCCTACATACCTCACTTTTCTAAAACATCGAATTCTTAGTAAGAGCATTTCCAGTTCCAAATTGATTATTCTATAAGCTTCCTTGAACTCCACTGAAGCTAACAGAACAAGAATCATGCCTTGAGGTGTCCTAAATCGTGATAGCCAAGTAAAGGTTCAACCAATGAATCTTTTCCAATTGTTTTTTATTGGCTTGACCTTTTGTGTTCTAAACGCGCGCATTGACCATGGCCTACCGTGCAATTGCACCTATGGACCGTTCAGATTGCCACCATGTTTAAAATAGAGTTAGATCCAATGCTCCATGTTTTTTTGTTTTATATTTTATTTATTTTAAATAATGGATCCGATGTGAAATTCCATGATAAACATAGCACGCACAATGCGTCAGATCTATCAGATCTGCTTAACGCGTTTTGACATTGATCGGATGGTATAGATTTTTTTGGTTAATTATTTTATTTTATGCTTCAAAGGATCATAACTTGATCAATTGTGCTTCAGAAATGGATGTGAACGATCTTTCTGATGTGCTTGGCATATTTTTTATTCTTCAGATAGAAGTTATGAATCAATTAGATTTTCTTATCTGCACATTCAAGAAGCTTATTAGAAACAAAATATTTACATATAAAATATATGTATTGTTATAATAAAAATCTAGAGATCAATTGTAAATTCAAATCTCGTTCTAACAATCTCCCCCTTTTTTATGATGACAAACCATGTATTTTGATGTATTAATTTTACACAGTAATATCATAATCCAATCAGAGTTAAGAAGAAAACTTCCTCTGATTTGCATGAGCCCCCCTGAGTCTAAGACTTATATTTTTAGAAGGTTGGAACTTCTGAGCATTGTTTAGAAAAACTCTCGATGAGTCAAGCAATCTCCCACAGAGTCTAAAACTTAAGATCTTATCAGGAATTAGGGTTTTCTAATCTTGCTTTCTTTTTCTATAATTCTAATTGAAATGGATGGAAGCTATTTTATCAGAGTTTTCTTTATTAGAGATTCTTTCTTTATTAGAACTTTCTAATCTATAAAAGTTCTTTATGACAGATAGAAGTTTGTTATCAACACTTGATTTGTTATAACCTTCTAATCGTCAAAAATTATTTATCAGAGTTTGATTTTCAATCAACACTCCGTCTATTAGAACTTTCTACGCATTAGAATTTATCTTATCAATTTTTTATCAATAGAACCTTCTAAACAGAAGTTTCTTATAAAATATTGATCTATTAGAACCTTCTTATCACTAGAAGTTATTTATCTTGTACCTAAAACACATTTCTAAAAACTTGCATATATATATATGTGTGTGTGTGTGTGTGTGTTAGAGATTTAGGTATGCATCAAAATCATCATTATGCTTTCTCCCCCTTTTTGTCATAATTAAAAAAATATATATATATATATATATATATATGTGTCTGTGTGTGTGTGGGTATATGTGTTAGAGAGTTAGAGATTTAGGTATGCATCAAAATCATCATTATGCTTTCTCCCCCTTTTTGTCATAATTAAAAATATTTCATTTATTGATTTTTAAAATAGAGATTACATGGGGAAAAACAAGACAAGAACAATACTCACAGAACAAAATAACTAAAGGAGTGAGACTAGACACACTCTAAGATGAATTATGCTCCAAAGAATTCACATTTTTCTTCTGCAAGAGCATTTTCTAGTCTCGTGAATCGATCCAATCCAATCATATCAACTTTATAGAATTGTTCTGACATAACTCTTCCATACAGTATAAAAGACTCATATTGTCTTCTGGACATTTCAACAGAATCCTTCAAAAATCAAAGATGGTTTGAGGAAGATCAATATTTAAATTTTTTAGTAGAAAGTAGATTAATATTCTATTATTATATGACAAGGTACTCAGGTTTTCTCCTCTAGGTCTAAAGTTTTTTAGAAGAAAACGAAACTAGAGTTTTCCGATCGAAAAAAGATTTGCTGGATCAGTGGACTCATATTTAAAAATTGAGATATCATGAATGAAGATGAGTTTTTCCAGCAAATGTGTAATTTAGGCTTAAATCATCTACTATGATTCAACCAATTCCAACACATCCTATAGCTTCAGAGATAGAGGTGGTAGTGATGGAAAAAGGGACACCAAAAACATTTGAGTATATAGTTCTACCATGATCACATATGGATTCATGTTTCCAAAAAGCTTTGACTAGATTTGAATATATGGGTCAATGCATTATTGCAAAATACCCAGACCAACCTTGAAAATGAATAGTTGGAGCCAAATTGAAGCCAACAATGAAATATGGTTGTTCTTCTAAAATGATCTCCAAGAGATCTTCATTGCAATAAAAAGTTTTTGAAGACATGCTAAGATCAGATATAGGCAATTATTTGGTAAACTATTATCTGAAGGATGAAATCAATGAAAAGAGGATGAAAGAGATGATAAGATGAAAGAAAATGAAACACCAATGTTATAAATAAGAAAAGAGAAAACGTAAATGATAAACGAATTGGTTTCCTTACGTAAGGTAATCAGACTCAAGATACACAAAACATTTATGATTGACCAAAACTCGTGAGGAGAAGAAAATACATCATTTCCAAGACATTTGTTAGGGAAAAAAGTATAAGAAGACAAAACTAAACGAGAAGTAGAGAGGTCGTACTAAACGATTCCCTAACAGAAATTTATGACCTTACTTGAATAGAAAAAGATTAAGAGTGAAGCATAGAGATTTTAACCTATTCTAAAAAAGTCATATTGCTCTATATGTCAATCACACGACGTATTTTGACAAGTGTTTAGGTGAGTCACAACCATGAGTTTTAAATGAAATACAAGTTGTTGTTCTCAATAATCAGAAAAATTAAAAGTTTTCTGATTTGAGATATTTCTGACTTAAGACAACTTCTAAGTTGTAGAAATATCTTGAAGTAAATTCTAACCTGATGCATCTTGTCTATGGCAAGATTGTCTTTCTCATATATCTTGTTTTTGATCATCTATATTGTTGCGATAACATGGGTGCCTTTTGATTTGGACAGTTCATTCGAGGCATCATTTCTAAAGGATTGATTTGATACTTTTTGTATTTTTAGAGTCCATTTGTTGTCATGAAGTGTCCTTTCATCAGATATTGGTTCTACGAGAGATACCGATCCTAAAGGTGTTTCTTCAAACTACTTAAACATAGATTTTCTTCTGACAAAGTTAGTTTCATCTCTAAGAAACATATCTCCAGAATCATTATATCTTAGCCTTCATATTTTCTAAGTTGATTGTAATTTTTGTGCTTCTGATGTATCTTTTCTCCTTGGTGAGTTTCCAGCATGTTGTTTTCTCCAGAACCTGCAAATGTTATTTCTAGATCTGCAAAAATTTCAAACAACTTTGGCTTTTCTGAGCCAATCTTGTTGTCAATTATAACACCGATTGATTCCTTTACAATACTTGTTTCTGTATTGTGTAATATATAGCCTTTAGAGTTAGTGTTCACAGAGTTTATGATAATCATGCATTTTTGTGCAATAATAAATCTTTGTGTATGTGCAGTGGCATAGAGATAAGAAGAAAGAGATACATGTTTATTCATTTTAAGATTGTTTTGAATATCATTATAGTTGAATTCTCTATTCGTATTATTAATGACACCAAAGATCAAAGAAGCCATCATGTCTGTGCCTTTGTTATCATTTAGGAACTTCTGAAAAGCTTTTCATTGTAATACACAATGGTTTCATAATATGGAGAAGCTTTAGAAATAACTTCTTCAAGTTTTGAACATGTTTTAGTTAGTCACAAATCTTCATTTTTAAAAATAAAATGATCATATTTTTGTTCAAGACTTTCTTTCTATGGCTTATCATTTTCTTCAATTTCATATTCATGAACCTTCTTAAAGTTCTTGAATTTTTGTTGAAGCTTCTGATGTTTTTAAAGAATTTTTGACAAGAATAATTGTACTTCGGTACGAGAGAGTTCATAATATACCTCTTCAAAGTTAAACTTTGTTTTTGACATGTCTTCTTCTGAACTAATAAACTCTTCAAGAGTTATGTTGTTCAGATCCTTAGATAACTTGAGAGCAGTGACCATAGGTCTCCATCTCTTTGAAAGACTTCTGATGATTTTCTTTACATGATCAGCAGTTGAATAACCTTTGTCTAGAACTTTCAGTCATGCTACCAAGGTTTGAAATATTGAGAACATAGTTTCAATTGTTTCTTCATCTTCCATCTTGAAGGCTTCATATTTTTTAATTAAGGCCATGACCTCAATTTCTTTGACTTGAGCGCTGCCTTCATATGTCATTCTGAGTGAGTAAAGAATATACTTTGCATTTTCTCTGTTTGTAATCTTTTGATATTCGTTGAACGAGATTGCGCTGAGAAGAATAGTTTTGGCTTTGTGATCGTTATTGAAATTATGCTTCTAATTTGCACTCATACTATTCATGGGAATATGAATACCAAGTGGAGTGGTATGTGCTCATAACCATTTGTAACAATTTCCCAGAGATCAATATCATAGCCTAGAAAGAAAATTTCTATTATATTTCTCCAGTAGTCAAATTTCTCTCCATCAAAAGTAGGAGATTTAGCATTGTATCCATCATTATCGTTTGTGTTAGCAGCAACCATTTAATTTTTTTCTCAAACTGGATCTCTCTACACGGTTAAGTGTGTTAGAATAAGATTTGTGTCTACAATATAATCTCTAAGTTTTGATGATAACAACATATGTATTTGATGATAAATAATTTTAGTTTCTAATAGTTTCAATGTGTGTGCGGATATTAGAATTCTGGATAGTCTTAATCAAGATATCATCAAAATCACTTTATCACTCAAAAGAAGAACTATTGAGTTTATCTTTAATGAAACATCAATAGTTCTATTGAATGCTGAATATTGACAAGAAAATAATCTCAATATGATTCTAAGAAGAACTTGTGATTCTAGATAAAAAGTCAAAGAGCCAAGAAATCCAAATTCAAATATCAGCTCAGCGTCAAAATCAAGATCAAAATCATATTAGAGTCTTTCTAAACGATATCATCACAAACACTATTGCACTCATCAAAAGAACTATTATGACTGTTTCTAAAGAAACATCAACAGTTCTAAGGAATGTTGAATATTTGTTAGAAAGGGAATCAAAGGTGTTCTCAGAAAAGCACCATTCTCATATTATAAATCACATACGTTTCCAAAGAAAATAATAATTCAATATCAGATCAAATGTAGCTGACATAAGTTGTTGCTTTTAGCTCAATTCAAGATCAGAAGTCAAGAATCAAGGATTAAATAAAAAAGTATGAATCAGAAATTCAGGTGTACCAATATAAGCTTTTGCTTTAGAAATTAGACATCAAACATGCAACTTAGAAAAGCTATTATTAGAAATCAAAGATCAGATCAAAAATCCTTTATGTTGTTTAGCTATGGACAATAACTTTAAAATCTTTAATTTTAGAGTTAAATGTGTTTTGGGTCCTCATAAATATCTCATATTTACTTTTAGTTCCTCTAAAAATTTTCTTTAAAGAATGTTTCTCCTAAAAAATTTAATTTTAACTTTTGGTTCATCATGTCAAAACTATTGCTAAAGTTATCACTAATTCAGTTGTTAAATAAAAAATTATCGCTAAGTTGTAAAAATCGTTGCTAAATTGCAAGAATGACGAAACATTAAAATTAATTTTTTAAGAAGATCATTCCTTAAAGATAAAATTTGGAGAGACTTAAAATTAAATATGAGATATTTAGGAGAACTAAAAATATATTTAATCATTAATTTTATGATTGTTATTATATAATAATTTAATTATCAAGTAAGAAATTCAATAATTATTTCTATTATTTTTAATGTTATTATTTATTTCATATTTAAAATTAATTACTTTTGAATATAATAATATATGTTAATAAATAAAAATAGAAAGGGCACCAATTAAAATGGCGTGGAGGTGAATCAAAATAATTTTGTTGTCTTTTAGTAAAAAAATGTTAAAATAGTTGGAAAATAGAAAGTAGAGTATTTTGAGAATTTATTTATAAAAAAAAAATTACCCGTCTCATAAAAATGTACATTTTGGATAATGCGTAATTTTTTTAAAAAATTGAATGTGTTGATTTTAATGATAAAATTGTATATTTATACTAAAATATTCTTGATCATTATAAATAAAAGAGAGAATATGACATAAAATTAAACAGAATATATAATCATAATAAGAATAATATTAAAAAACGTTGCATTGATATTCTAAATAAAAAATTATTTTGAGACACGTAAAGAAAACATTTTATGAGAACGTGGGAGTAACATTTTTCAATAAAAAATACTGTGTGGAACCATTAGTTTGACAAAGGTGAAATTAATTTCATCCCAAAAAGCAACGACAGAATCCAAGTACTATGTGATTTAGTATAAGACTAGATTAGAAACATTGTAAGATTCGAGTTAACTACATATAAATGGAATTGAGTGATTTGCACGTAAGATGCCAAGCATTTAGGCCAAAAAAGTAACCTATTATTGTGTTACACTTTTGAAAAACACTAAATCTCGATCTCAACAATTATCAAACAGACAAAACTATTTTTTTCACATTCATGTATTCAGCTCATCTAAAAACTTTCATAAAATTGTACTGTACAGTAAAAAAAATTGAACACTCGTGAGGAACAACTTCACAAGGACAAGTAATAATTTTTTTTGGGGAGAATAAGGAAGGAAAGCAAAGTGTGTAGACAATGTTTGTCTGATTGTTGATAAAGTTTCCAACAAATATGGAAACTTGTTCACTTCTTTCCTCTACTATGTCTTACCCTTGTTTTAAATTTTTAACCACTTTTGCATACAATGAAAATGAATGAAGACGGGAGCAGAATAAGGTTACCAATTCTTAACTACACTATAAATCACAGCTGTATATAGCAGAGGTATAGGGTGGCGGAGGAGCAGTGTTTTGGCACAGACAGTATCCTTAATAATGTTACATGAATTTAATGAATCAATTCATTTGAAAGAAAAGAAAGGGTGTAAATGGAGGATTGAGTGGAATCTAGGTACGGCTGAATAAGGACATTTTATGCATGGACATGTCACATGGTATTGGAAGGTCATTTTGGTCCAGAAAATTAAAGGTGTGTGGGTTAACTTTACTTTTCTATGTAATTTAATGGTAACTTTTATGGCTATTTATGATTTTTGGACTTGGCTTTTGGCTCTATCCAATTTTAATTTGTTTCTAGGTAATTTGCATAAATTATAATGTGAGAGTAAGGTTCAAAATGAGTCGAATCGAATCAAATTCGTATTTTGGTTCAATTCGATTTGTTAAAAATTGGTTTAATTTAAATATCAGTTTGATTTGTCACGAATTATTTTTAATTTAAATTTGAGTCGTTAAAAATTCATGAACAATTCAATTCAATTGTTAGATTCATCTCGTTAGGTTCAACTCGCTTATTTAACGAATTTAAAAATCATTTTTTAAAGTCTATTAATTTCAAATATTTGACATTTTAAATTAACATTTTTTAAATAAAAAATATAAAAATTAAATAAAAGTTAGAATATTAAATATATAGATGTTGATTTTATTTTTTATAATTATATTTAGAAATATTTTTCTCACTTGAAAATATAAAAATCGTTAAATTAAAAGAAAATATAGGATTAAAATTAAGAGAAAATGTTTAAACATGTTCTTAGAGATAATATAATATATGAGTCATTAATATAACGAATTGAATTATGTATAGATCAAGTTCGATTTATTTAGTAAATGAATTTAATTTTTAACTCATATTCAACTCATTTGATTCATGAATATAGTTCAACGATTTAATTGTCGAACCAAATTCTAAATAATTTTTGAGTTGGTTCAGTTCATTCTCAGCCTATATAAGAGAAAAGAATTTGAATATTTTTGACAAAATTACTCTAAAAGTCCTTTAAGTTATTTAATTATAACAAGTCAATCATTTATGTTTTTTTTTGCTAGATGTGGATCTTTTATGTTAACAAACGTCTGCACCGTTGACTTTTTTTCTACTTTATGTTCTAATAATTTTATTTTAATTTATTTTTAACTTCTAAAATTCATATTAACTCCGTTTTTGCTCCAAAAATTATGAAAAATATTCTTAAAAATATTTCTTCTCATTTTACACTTCGTGTAATTTTCTGAGAATTTTATTTTCAGTTACTATACTTTCTTCCTTTTGTGTGCATTTTAATTAGTTTAAAAATATTTTTATGTATTAAAAAATCCTGAAAATTTTATTATATGATCCAATGATAGTCTCTGGCCTATGTTAAGTGACATATTAGAACTGTCAAAATGGGCCAGGCCCATCAGGTCAGGCCCATCGGGGCGGCCTATAAGCCATACAATTTAGTGCAAACCTGTTAACTGAAAATTTTAAAATATGTTTGAGGGTGCTGATTAAAGGCAAATGTCCCTACAAGTTAAGGGCCGATTCTAAACGAATATAGCTTCTTCGGGAAAACATTATAAACCCAAGTTAGAAATATCAGAAAACATGTGTCGACAGAGAAGTTGAGCCAGAGAACCAACCAAATCGACCAAGCAGCCAACCGAAAATAAACGAGACAAACGCGTCGAAGACAGACCACATCGACAAGATGAGTGAAGAAAGATTGTTGGTCGATTCGACATATTTTGGGTCAAGTGAAGGAGTTGGTCGAAGGTTAGATACTATCGAAGACATAGGCCAAAGGGACTTAAGGAATATTGATATTCCCTAAGGTATATCGAAACCAGAAGCAGTTAATCCGTTTTGAAGTCACGAAGCAGGAAAGAGTCAAAGTTTGAAGATCGTGGACGGTTACTTCAAGAGGTCGTGGTTGCAAAGAGCTAAACGAATGGAGAAATCGTGTGTAGCAGTTTTGTCTTAGTTTGAATTTCATTCATTGATTACTCTCAGCGGTTACTTTGTAAAGCACTATAAATAAGTCTGTTCATTATAATTTTAGTGTGTTCACTCGTATTCTCAAATTGCTTACCAAAACTATGCCCAATTTCGCGCTTAAGGAAGAAAGAGTCATTGAGCTTTTGATGTACGTGAATCACCATCTTTACTTTCAATGCAATCAATTTATGTTTAAGTTTTCTCTTTACTGTTTTTTACTTTCATTGCATTTCGAACAATTTCTGTGTTGAACACTTCAACGTCAATTGTTGGTCACGAGTTACCAATTAGTGATTAGTGGAGTCTTGTCCGTCCAGTGCCTGCTGTCGGTTAGCAGGTGGTCGAAATTCTGTGTGGAAAGTCATTGTACTATTTCCCTTGGTCTTTGAAAACCGTTTCTTGTCCAAGGTCTATGTCTACAGAATCAGTATAATATACCAAATCTTAGCATTGTCTTATGATCAACTGGTCGATCTTGGAAGTAACCCTTAGTTTTAGGACCTAGGGAGGACCAGCGGTTGTTTACCATTTTCCACAGTAAACAAATTGGCACACCTGGTAGGACCATGTGCTAAGTGTTAGAATTTTTCAGTAGCGTTAGAAGTGTATGAAACTTAGAAGTGGGAATTCAGCAAATAAGAAACCACCTACTAGGAAACGTACACCTAAGATGACAAACAATACTCCCGCGTCGAATGCGGATGAAGTTCCATCACAAACGCTGGGTATTGTCGATCTAGTTGTTTCGCAACTTGCTTCATTTCCTCCATTAAGCAGCACAACTGTCTCAGGGCCGACTGCTTCAGTATCAGTCCCTATTCCCCAAACCACACTGGTGAGTCTAGGGCCTGTGGTGGCCACGAGCGCCATTCCGAACACAATGATACCTCGATTTGGTACTGCTACGAATCCCCCTTATGGAATGCCGTATTTCTTAATGACGGGATACCAGTCGACCCCAAGTACAGTAGTGATGTCTGATAACGCACAAAACACAAATGCTCCTTTGCAAGGATCTGCAATAGGGGGAAATAGGGCAATGTCTGCGCAACATCTAAACACTATCTCTGTGGCAGTATTAAGGCAACACATGGAGGATAACAACCATGAGTTGGTTAATATGTTAACTAACCAAATGGGTAATGTGTTTAACCCCATAGTACAAGAATCGGTTGAGACTAATAGGTGGTCCGCTGAAACGAACCGAAAGGTTATTACACAACTAACACGTTTGTGTAACTTCTTGGGAGCCCCCCAAACGGCTTCCCGAAACGGGCCACCTGTTCGACAACCCATACCTATTCATGGTGACATGGGGGCAATAGAAGAAGAAATTGTGTGCCAAGGTCAAGCTGCCACGCCTCAAAGAAATGTCGTTGTCGATCCACCTAGGGTCTTGGTTCGCAGACAGAAAGAGGCTGACCAAGTCCTTGACCAAATTCGACAGGAGGATTTAGTTATCGAAAATAACTTAAACAATATTGTCGAGAGAATTATGGCCCAAAATGATATGAATACAATGCCAAAGCCAACGTATTCCTCCCCATTATCAGAGTACATTTTACAGACCGAAAACCCTAGAGGATGGAAAATTCCTAAGTACACCAAATTTAGGGGAGAAACGGGTGAGTCGATGGTCGAACACATCGCTAGATACCTGACTGAGTCGGGAGACATGGCGAATAATAAAGGCCTGAGGGTGAAACATTTCCCTTCATCCCTCACTAAAGTAGCCTTTACATGGTTTACTAGTTTGCTCCCTGATTCCATTGACTCATGGTCGAAGTTGGAAAAACCTTTCCACGAGCAGTTTTACGAGGGGCATTCGAAAATTACTTTGGTCGAATTGTCAAGCATTAAGAGAAAATTTGCTGAAACAATAGACGATTATCTGAATAGGTTTAGATCGTTAAAATTCAGGTGCTTTACCCAAGTGCCCGAACATGAACTTGTTCAAATGTCGGCTAGAGGTTTAGACTACTCAATTAGGAAGAAAATAGATCCAACCTTCGTCAAAAGCATTTCACAATTGGCTGACAGGGTTCGACACCTTGAGCGCCTTCGAGTAGAAAAAGTTAGACATACTAAGGCTAAGGCTAAGAAAGAGAAGGCTAAGGCTAAATTGCCACCATTAGAACAAAGACAAAAAAGAGGTTTTTGCAAATATCATAATTATCTTGGTCATACAACCTCTCAATGTTTTCTTTTCAGGGATCTGGTTCAAAAATCACTCCAAGAGGGTCGTTTGAAGTTTGCTGTATGGAAATAGAAGATTGACATTGACCCTTTGAGGCAAGAAGAGGCCTTATTTGCTAAGTCGGTCGACATCAACATGGTCGACATCACTGAGGTGCCTGACAATACCATGCTTGAGGAAAGCACTGACGAAAGTCCAAACGTCAAGCTAACTGACGTCTATCCAAGAGACGATGAAGACCTACTGGTGTTTCTTTATCGTTGCAGGAGATAGGGTGCTCAAGTTGGCTTATGCCCCAGATACAACGCTTTAACTAACAGAGTCGCTACTGAGAATTTCCAGAAGCTACAGTTGGAGAGAGGAAGGGCCCAGTGGAACAGAAGGGATCCTAGGCAAGCATCACATATTAGTGTAACGCTCGAAATATTTAGTTAGAATTATTTAATTAAATATTTTAAATAATTATTTTTGAATAATTATGTTGGTTGCGTAGGGGAATATTACTGATAATCATATTATTATTATTAAGTCAGTGAAGTGGGCCTGAAGGGTGGCATTGGTGATAGTGATGTTGGGAGTGTGGAATTAAGCTCAAATAATAATTATAAGGATGATTATTATTTAAATTAATAATAATAAGAATTGGGACTTTTGTTGACAGTAGAAGCAAACGTGAAATTGGGAACGGAAGAACAGAGCGAAACGTAGAACTGGGAAAAGTTGGAGCAATCAAGAATCCTCAGAGAAACCTTCAATCCAAGGTAAGGGTGGGGTTCTTGCTCTATAATTGGGGATATGATGGGAAATTGGTAGTTAGGGATGTATGATTCGCTAGGTTATGTCGTATCTATGTGATTAACCGTAGAAAATCCTAAATTGGAATATATGATCTCGTATTCTGTGTATCTTGTTGTTGTTGATTGTGTAATTTTGTGGTATGTGTTGTGTCGCTATTGTTGAATGAAAAGAATACATGATTCTAGTGTTAGAGGATAGGTTGTTGTTGCCAATTAGAAATAAATCCCAATTGAATCATGTAAATTGGAAAGAAACTGGTTTTTGGGTGAATATACACTGCATGAGCCGATGCATAACATTATGTATCGATACAAGCTTATACAAGTTTAAAAACCAGGAGCGTGAAAACTGCTTGTGTCGATACATAAAGCCTTGCATCGACTCATGGGGCTGTTCTGTAGGACTTGTATCGACTCATACGTGGTATGTATCGATACAAGTCAGTTTTGTATCGATACAAAGGGAGCTTGCATCGACTCATACTGAAGAAAAATAGAAAAATAGAATTTTGCAGAATGTATGAGTCGACTCATACGAAGCTTTTGTCGATACAAGTTGTGTATGTATCGATACATGGAGTTTTGTATCGATGCATACTGAACAGAAACAGAAAAAGAACTATGAGAAATTGTTTTGGGCGTATCTTCCCGAACGTAACTCCGTTTTTAATGCCGTTTGGACCGTTGGAAAGCTAGGAATATGAGTTAACCTATAGTAACACTTTTAAATACAGTAGGTGAGAATTTGGATGAATTGAAGTTAGTTCCGTTGTGAATCCGTTGTTGTGTATGTTGTTGTTGTTGAGGCTTGATAGCCAACGTTGACGGTTACATTGTGGATTATGTTGTGGTTGTTGTTGTATGCTGTTTAAATTCATTGCTTAGATAAGTTGCATATTGTGTTGGTATATGTGGACAAAATACATTGAGCCATTAGGGGAAATATTGTTTACGTTGAAGGCTTACGCCTTGATGCCTCAAAATTACTGGCAATGGGATTACGTTGGGAGTTTTACTCTGTTGGTACCGCATGCATGTGCATTAGTCGAGTCGCATTTCATAATACTTTATAATACCATTTTTGTGATAACTGGATTATGTTGTTGTGTATGATTTCTAGTTGTTATGGATAGTTGTATGTTGTGATGAATAGATGTGAGTTACCGTTGATTACTAGTGTGATTACAAATGGTGATGTTGTACGATTTCGAACTATAGATTGTTTATCATAACCTTAATTATATAGTTTGATATCTAACCCTTTGCTTGTTTTCGCCGTTACCTTTATATTGATAACGTGCAGGTGATCAGGAGGAGTAGTCTTTGCTGATGTGGTTCCGGTTTAGAGTGGTTTGCTCTTATACGTTGCACTCGGGGGAAAACGCGCGTTGTTTCTATTATTTCATTATTTTGTGCTGAAACTGTTATTTTTGAATAGCCATGAGATGTTTTGTTTTACGTTGTAGAACTATTTGAATTCCGCTGCATGTTTAATGAACTGATTACGTTGTTAACCGTTGAGTAGTGCTATGTATCTATAGAAGAGATAATGTTGTGTTTACGTTGTATTTATGTTGATTTGTGGCATTCCGATTATGTGAATTTTTAGTAAACGATGATTTTTGAAAACTCTGATATTTTATTAAATAAATATGTGGGATAGAATCGGGGTGTTATAATAGTGCTATCAGAGCAGGTCGGTCCGTCCGGCCAAGTTGTTGAGTGTGTAACAATCGAGTATTGTTAATTATTTATGACTGTTGGTTGTGTTGTAGTTTTAAGTTGAAATGGATGGAATGAACGATGTTGCAATTGCTGTTGCTTTGGAAGCAATGGCAAATGCGATGGAGAATCAGCCAAATGTTGGCGAGGATGCTGGATCCCGAAGTTTGGCGACCTTCCAGAGGGAGAATCTGCCAGTGTTCAAGGGTAATCATGATCCTGATGGAGCGCTTGAGTGGCTGAAAGAGATAGAGAGGATCTTTCACGTGATGGAAAGCACCCAAGCGCAAAAGGTTTGTTATAGGACGCATATGCTAGCAAGTGAGGCTGACGATTGGTGGCTGGAAACGTGTAAGAGATTGGAGGTTGCAGGTGAGGAAATCACTTGGGCTATTTTCGGTAGAGAGTTTATGAGGAAGTACTATCCTGAAGATGTTCAGGGTAAGAAAGAAATCGAGTTCCTTGAGTTGAAGTAGGGAAACCAGACTGTGACCGAGTATACTGTAAAGTTCGTAGAGCTGGCTAAGTTCTACCCACACTTTAATGGGGAAGGTGCTAAATTTTCCAAGTGCATCAAGTTTGAGAATGGGTTGCGCTCGGATATTAAGAAAGTTGTTGGCTATCAAAAGATTCGTGACTTTTCTGATCTGGTTGATAGTTGCATGATCCATGAGGAGGATAGTAATGCTCATCATAAGATTCTGATTGATAAGATAGGCAAGGGTCAATAGGACCGTGGCAAGCCTTATGATGCTGGTAGAGGTAAACAGAGAGCTGCTTAGGGCCAAAAGACTAGTAGGGGAGATGCTCCTGCTAAGATTGGTTGTTTCAAATGTGGGCAGGCTGGGCATAAGAGTTTTGCTTGCACTACTGATGTGAAAAGATGTTTCCGTTGTGGTAAGCTTGGGCATGCAATGTCCGACTGCAAACATAAAGAGATGGTATATTTCAACTGTGGAGAAGAGGGACACTTGAGTAGTCAGTGCTCTAAACCGAAGAAGAGACAGACTAGCGGGAAGGCATTTGCTTTAGCTGGGAATCCGTCATCTAGTGAGGACAGACTCATTAGAGGTACATGTTTCATTAATAGTACGCCTTTAATTACTATTATTGATAATGGTGCTACGCATTGTTTTGTTGATGCTGATTGTGTTAAGAGGTTGGGTCTTGCATTGTCTTATATGAATGGAGAAATAGTCGTCGAAGTTCCGACTAAGGGATCGGTGACTACTTCTCTTATATGTTTGAATTGTCCTTTGCCAATCTTCGACAGAGACTTTGCTGTTGATTTGATTTGTTTGCCGTTAAGCGGACTAGATGTGATTTTGGGTATGAACTGGTTAGAATGTAACTATGTTCATATCAATTGTTATGACAAGTCTTTGAGGTTTTCTACCCGTGAAGAGGATGGAGCTGGTTTGTTGACTGGTAAATAGTTGAAGTGTTTGATGCAAGAAGAAGCGCAAATGTTCTTGTTGATGGCGACGTTGTCGGTTGAGAATCAAGTTAGATTGAATGAGTTGCAGGTGGTGCGAGAATTTCCTGAAGTGTTTCCTGATGAAATTCCTGAAGTACCTCCTGAGAGGGATGTTGAATTTGTGATTGATCTTGTACCTGGTACCCGACCTGTTTCTATGGCACCGTACATGATGTCTGCATCTGAGTTGTCTGAGCTGAAGAAGTAATTAGAAGAGTTTCTTGAGAAAACGTTTGTGAGACCAAGTGTATCTTCGTGGGGAGCGCCTCTGCTGTTAGTGAAGAAGAAAGATGGGAGTATGGGACTTTGTGTTGACTATCGACAGCTGAATAAAGTGAAGTATCCATTTCTGAGAATTGATGATTTGATGGATCAACTGGTGGGTGCTAGTGTGTTTTCTAAGATTGATTTAAGATCTGGATATCACCAGATTAGAGTGACAGAAGATGATATTCAGAAAACCGCGTTCAGGACTCGGTATGGACACTACGAGTATTTGGTGATGCCTTTGGTGTTACTAATACGCCGGGCGTATTCATGGAGTACATGAACCGTAATTTTCATACTTACTTGGATTGATTTGTGGTGGTATTCATTGATGACATTATGATTTACTCTAAATAGGAAGAAGAACATGCAGAACACCTCAGAGTAGTATTGCAAGTTTTGAAAGAGAAGAAGTTGTATGCGAAGTTGTCCAAGTGCGAATTTTGGTTGAAAGAGGTTAGTTTTCTTGGCCATGTCATTTCTGGTAGTGGCATTGCCATAAATCCTTCTAAAGTTGATGCTGTGTTGCAATGGGAAACTCCGAAGTCAGTTACTGAGATTAGAAGCTTCTTGGGATTAGTCGGTTGCTATAGACGGTGTATCGAAGGGTTTTCGAAGTTGGCACTTCCATTGAATAAGTTTAATTGCAAAGGGAAAGCCTTTGTGTCGGATGTTCGGTGCGAAGAAAGTTTCAATGAGTTGAAGAAGAGGTTGACGTCGGCTCTAGTTTTGATTTTACCTAATCCAGAAGAGTCTTTTGTTATGTACTGTGATGCGTGTCTAATGGGGTTAGGTGGTGTGCTTATGCAGGATGGCAAAGTGGTTGCTTATGCGTCTAGGAAACTGAGAACTCACAAAAAGAATTACCCTACGCATGATCTTGAATTGGCTACAGTGGTTTTTGTATTGAAAATTTGGAGGCATTATATGTATGGTTCCAGATTTGAGGTGTTTAGTGATCATAAGAGTTTGAAGTACCTTTTCGATCAGAAAGAGTTTAATATGAGGCAGCGGAGGTGGTTAGAGTTGTTGAAATATTATGATTTCGGTTTGAATTATCATCCCGGAAAAGCTAATGTTGTAGCTGATGCTTTGAGCCAAAAGACTTTGCATATGTCAGCCATGATGGTTAAGGAGTTGGAGTTGATTGAGCAATTCCGAGATTTGAGTTTGGTTTGTGAAGTGACACCGAATAGTGTTATGTTGGGAATATTAAAGATTAACAACGATTTTCTTGACGATATTATAGAGGCTCAGAAGCGAGATGTGAAGTTGGTGGATTTGATGGTAGGAACTGATCGACCCGAGAATGATGATTTCAAGTTTGATGCGCAAGGTGTGTTGAGATTCCAGATCGTATTTGTATTCCTGATGATGAAGCGATTAAGAAAGTAATTCTTGAAGAGAGTCATAGGAGCAATTTGAGTATCCATCCAGGAGCTACTAAAATGTATTAGGATTTGAAAGGTTTTTTTTGGTAGCCTGACATGAAACGTGATGTGGCACAGTTTGTGTATGCTTGTTTGAACCTCCAGAAGTCAAAGATTGAGCATCAGAAGCCTGCAGGGTTGATGCAACCATTAGAAGTTCCGGAATGGAAGTAGGACAACATTTCGATGGACTTTGTAACAAGTTTTCCTAATACTGTGAGAGGACATGATTCTATATGGGTGATTGTTGATAGGCTTACGAAGTCGGCACACTTTATACCTATTAACATTACTTATCCAATTGCGAAGTTGGCTGAGATTTATGTCAGAGTGATTATGAAGTTGTATGGTGTTCTAGTGAGTATTGTGTCGGATAGAGATCCGAGGTTTACTTCTGATTTTTGGAAGAGTTTACAGGGAGCGTTGGGGTCTAAGTTAAAGTTGAGTTCGGCGTATCATCCACATACGGATGGTCAGACTGAGAGAACTATTCAATCATTAGAGGATTTGTTGAGAGCTTGTGTTCTTGAGCAGAGAGGCTCACGGGATACTTATCTTCCGTTGATTGAGTTCACTTACAATAACAGTTACCATTCTAGTATTGGGATGGCACCTTTTGAGGCATTGTATGGACGAAGATGCAGGACTCCGTTGTGTTGGCATGAATCTAGTGAGAGTGTGGTGGTTGGACCAGAAATTGTTCGAGAAACTACAGAGAAAGTGAATTTTATTCGGGAGCAGACAAAGGCTTCCCAGAGTAGGAAGAAAAGTTACCATGATAAGAGAAGGAAAGATTTAGAATTTCAGGCTGGTGAACATGTGTTTTTGAGAGTCACGCCTGTGACTGGTGTTGGATGAGCTCTGAAGTCTAGGAAGCTCACTCCTCGTTTTATTGGTCCGTATCAGATATCGGAATGTGTTGGAAAAGTTGCTTACCGTGTTGCTACCGCCAAATCTTGCTAATTCGCACGATGTGTTTCATGTATCGCAACTCCGCAAGTATATTCCAGATCCATCTCAAGTGATTCAGATGGATGATGTGCAAGTGCGTGACAATCTCACAATGGAGACGATGCCTATGCGAATTATGGATTGCGAGATGAAGGTTCTTAGAGGTAAAGAGATTGCATTGGTGAAAGTTGTTTGGTTAGGAGCTACTGGTGAAAGTTTGACCTGGGAGCTGGAGAGCAAGATGCGAGACTCCTATCTCGAGCTGTTTGAAGCAGGTAAACTTCTATTTTCGAGGACGAAAATGTTCTAGTGGGGGAGAGTTGTAACGCCCGAAATATTTAGTTAGAATTATTTAATTAAATATTTTAAATAATTATTTTTGAATAATTATGTTGGTGGCGTCGGGAAATACTACTGATAATCATATTATTATTATTAAGCCAGTGAAGTGGGCCTGAAGGGTGGCGTTGGTGATAGTGATGTTGGGGGGTGGAATTAAGCCCAAATAATAATTATAAGGATTATTATTATTTAAATTAATAATAATAAGAATTGGGACTTTTGTTGACAGTAGAAGCAAACGTGGAATTGGGAACAGAAGAACAGAGTGAAGCGTAGAACTGGGAAAAGTTGGAGCGATCAAGAATCCTCAAAGAAACCTTCAATCCAAGGTAAGGGTGGGGTTCTTGCTCAATAATTGGGGATATGATGGTAAATTGGTAGTTAGGGATGTATGATTCGCTATGTTATGTCGTATTTATGTGATTAACCGTAGAAAATCCCAAATTGGAATATATGATCTCGTATTATGTGTATCTTGTTGCTGTTGATTGTGTAATTTTGTGGTATGTGTTGTGTTTCTATTGTTGAATGAAAAGAATACATGATTCTGGTGTTAGAGGATAGGTTGCTGTTGCCAATTGGAAATAAATCCCAATTGAATCATGTATATTGGAAAGAAACTAGTTTTTAGGTGAATTTACACTGCATGAGCCGATACATAACATTAGGTATCGATACAAGCTGATACAAGTTTAAAAACCAGGAGCGTGAAAACTACTTGTGTCGATACATAAATCCTTGCATCGACTGAAGGGGCTGTTCTGTAGGACTTGTATCGACTCATAGGTGGTATGTACCGATACAAGTCAGTTTTGTATCGATACAAAGGGAGCTTGCATCGACTCATACTGAAGAAAAACAGAAAAATAGAATTTTCAAGAACGTATGAGTCGACTCATACGAAGCTTGTGTCGATACAAGATGTGTATGTATCGTTACATGGAGTTTTGTATCGATGCAAACTGAACAGAAACAAAAAAAGAACTCTGAGAAATTGTTTTGGGCGTATCTTCGCGACCGTAACCCTGTTTTTGATGTCGTTTGGACCGTTGGAAAGCTAGGAATATGATTTAACCTACAATAATACTTTTAAATACAATAGGTGAGAATTTGGATGAATTGAAATTAGTTCCGTTGTGAATCCGTTGTTGTGTATGTTGTTGTTGTTGAGGCTTGATAGCCAACGTTGACAGTTACGTTGTGGATTATGTTCTGGTTGTTGTTGTATGCTGTTTAAATTCATTGCATACATACGTTGCATATTATGTTGGTCTATGTGGATAGAATACGTTGAATCGTTGGGGGCAATGTTGTTTACGTTGAAGGCTTACGCCTTGATGCTTCGAAATTACTGGCAATGGGATTACGTTGGGAGTTTTACTCCGTTGGTACCGCATGCATGTACATTAGTCGAGTCACATGTCATAATACTTTATGATACCGTTGTTGTGATAATCAGATTATGTTGTTGTGTATGATTGCTAGTTGTTATGGATAGTTGTATGTTGTGATGAATAGATGTGAGTTACCGTTGATTACTAGTGTGATTACAAATGGAGCTGTTGTACGATTTCGAACTATATATTGTTTATCATAACCTTAATTATATAGTTTGATATATCATCCTTTGCTTGTTTTTTCGGTTACCTTTATATTGGTAACGTGTAGGTGATCAGGAGGAGTAGTCTTTGCTAATGTGGTTCCGGTTTAGAGTCGTTTTCTCTGATACGTAGCACTCGGAGGAAAACGCGTGTTGTTTATATTATTTCGTTGTTTTGTGCTGAAACAGATATTGTTGAATAGCCATGAGATGTTTTGTTTTACATTGTAGAACTATTTGAATTCCGCTGCATGTTTAATGAACTAATTACGTTGTTAACCGTTGAGTAGTGCTATGTATCTGTTGAAGAGGTAATGTTATGTTTACGTTGTGTTTATGTTGATTTGTGGCATTCCGAATATAAGGATTTTTAGTAAGCGATGATTTTTGAAAACTTTGATATTTTATTAAATAAATACATGGGGTAGAATCGGGGTGTTACAATTAGGCCAAAGACCTTTGTTTTGTCGGATGCTGCACCAAAGGGGACTTGGATTAAGTCCCAAATGTCCGCTGGTCCATCAAATGTTGCTGTTGCTATGAGGGATGCGAAAGGAAAAGCCCCCATGAGCTATCGACTGGAAGTGCATTCTTAAAAGAAAATCCATGTGTTTGAAAACTACATGGGCAAGAATCCTATGAGTCAAACTCAGTGGAGGCGGTTCCAGAGAAAGAAGAAGGCTGAAAGACAAGCCGCTGGTGCTGCTAAGCAAATTGCTGTCGGTTAAGGTAAGAATCCACGACAGTACAAAGAAAAGGTCGACTCTGCTGTCAAGCAGCAGATTAAAGAACTTGTTAACAAACCAGTCGATAATGGTTCTGATGAGGCAACTGAAGATTTTGCCTCCAATTTAGAAGAGAGCCTTGACATCCTAGTCATTGTTGTGTCTATACTCCTAGAGGAGTATAATATCCCGACGGAGGTGGAAAACACTGATGATGTTGATGCTGCTGAAATGGTTTTACACAAACCAACCTGTTACTTTGTAATGAACAATGGTTCTATTGAGAGCTAGGATGCCTTTTTTGAGAGGCCCGACATGGCTATGAGGAGCCATTTGAAGCCTTTGCTTATTAGGGCAAAGGTCGAAGAAACTGCCATTAACAAAGTGTTAGTGGATTGTGGCGCTACTGTCAATATAATGCCACATCATATACTGAAGAAAATCCGTAAGTTCAACACCGATATAAGATCTCACAACGTGGTCCTGTCGGACTAAGAAGGCAGAACTAGACTGCCATGGGGATGATCCAGGTAGACATCACGGTCGGCTCAATCACTAGGCCGACAATATTCATGGTTATTCAAGGAAGGCCAAGTTACAATCTTCCGGTAGGCAGAGAATAACTACATGGAATCGGAGTTGTTACATCTTCCATGCATCAACGCCTAATTATATGGTGAGAGGATGGCATAGTAGAGAATATTGAGGCCGATCAAGGTTACTTCATGGCAGATATCAATAATGTCGGCCAAAATCAGTTTGATAGAAAGTTGGCTAATATTGCCCCTTGTCTGCCAGCAGAGGAAATGTATGCCAACCTGAACGAGACATTCGTTTCTTTAAAACTACACGAAACCCATGATGTTGTGTGGGATGTTGAACCTCTGGAGGATCCTTACGCAGAGGAACCCGTGCCGATAGACTAGGGAAGCCATCATGATAGTGATATCTGAGCTAGAAGCTCTGAAGAGGATTTCGGCGTACATTGCCGAAAACAAGATAACTTCAGCTATAGAAGCTGAAGAAAACATGGCCATAGAAACTGGTAAACTTCTCTCTCCAGAAGAAGTAATTTTGGTTGTAGAGCCAGAACCACCAGATAAAAGCAAACTGGTCAAAAAAAGCGTCGGTGAGCAGCGTTTAGATTACATATACGATGACGAGCCTCTAGGTTTCGAAAAGGATCCCATGGCACCAGAAAAGATGCAGCCACAAGATCCTTTAGAAGAAATTTACCTCGGCGCCGAAGGTGATAAGAGACCAATCTATATTAGCGCTAACATCGACCAAAAACTCAGATTTGAGGTAATATCTTTACTAAAAGAGTTTAAAGATTGTTTTTCTTGGGACTATAACGAAATGCCAGGTTTAAACAGGGAATTGGTCGAGTTAAAGTTACCAATAAAAGCTGGGAGAAAGCCAGTGAAACAAACACCTTGACGTTTTGCACCCGCAATTATGTCGAAGATCAAGGAGGAAATAAAAACACTCCTCAAAAGCAAGTTCATCAGAACTGCAAGGTATGTCGAATGGTTGGCTAATATTGTGCCACTGATTAAGAAAAATGGAAAGCTAAGAGTGTGCATTGATTTTAGAGACTTAAATGCTGCCACTCCTAAAGGTGCCATGCCAGTGGCTAAAATGCTAGTCGATTCAGCTGCTGGTTTTGAATATTTAAGTGTGCTTGATGGTTATGCTGGTTATAACCAAATTTTTATTGCAGCTGATGGTGTGCCAAAGACGGAGTTTCATTGCCCCGGGGAATTAGGAACCTATGAGTGGGTTGTCATGCCATTCGGCTTGAAGAATTCCAGAGCAACATATCAAAAGGTAATGAATTCTATGTTCCATGATTTTATTGAAGATTTCATGCAGGTTTACATCGACGATATTGTAATTAAGTCAAGCAGTAAATCAACACACTTGGAACACCTTCGGAGATCTTTCAAAAGAATGCAAAAATATGGATTGAAAATGAATCCATTAAAGTGTGCTTTTTGTGTGCAGGAAGGAGATTTCCTTGGTTTTGTAGTGAATAAGAAGGGAATTGAGGTCAATCAAAGCAATACCAAAGCTATCATGGACGTCAAACCACTGTCAACTAAAAAGGAACTCCAGTCTTTATTGGGCAAAATAAATTTCTTAAGGAGATTCATTTCCAGCTTATGTGGCAAAACTAAAGCATTTTCACCACTGCTTCGACTACAAAATGAGGAGTTCATCTAGCAAGAGGAGCATCAAGAGGCTTTCGACATAATCAAAGAGTATTTTGTGAAGCCTCATATATTGGCACCTCCACTTAGAAATAGGCCTATGAGGTTGTACATAGCAGCCTCAGAGTCGACTATAGGAAGTATGTTAGTTCAAAAGGACGATAATCATGTCGAAATACTTGTGTATTACCTTAGTCGCATGTTAAATGGCCCCGGGACTAGGTATAGTGATATAGAAAAGTTATGCCTGTGTTTGTATTTCTCTTGTATCAAACTGAAGCAATATATAAATCCAGTTGACGTGTATGTTTCCTCTCATTTCGATATTATTAAACACATGTTGTCTAACCCAATTCTACACATTCGAATTGGTAAATGGGCTTTAGCGTTAACTGAATATTCCCTGACATACCTACCTTTAAAAGCAATGAAAGGGCAAATAGTGGTAGACTTTCTAGTCGATCATTCTATGGTCGCTATGCCACAAAATTTTGTCGAACTAGTGCCTTGGAAATTATATTTTGATGGTTATAGTCACAAAAATGGTGCAGGGATAGGAGGAATCATAATTTCTCCCAGTGGAATTCCAGCAGAGTTCAAGTACACCATTGATGGTATCTGTACTAATAATGAGGCAGAGTATGAATCTCTCATCACTGGACTTGAATTGCTGCTAGAATTGGGGGCAAGAAATGTCGAAATTATGGGAGATTCCGAATTGGTAATCAAATAAGTGTTAAAAGAGTATAGATGCGTTAAAGAGAACTTGATCATGTACTTTGTGATTTCCATAAGGTTACTAAAACGTTTCGATCAAGCAAGCCTTCGACACATACCTCGACGGGAAAACCAAGAAGCTAACGACTTGGCGCAAGAAGCCTCCGGATACAAAAAGAATGAAGACGAAGAGCCAATTCAAGTAAGGAAAAAGGTTCGAGCTACTTTCTTATCTCCTTCAGATTTGTCAATTATAAAATTAGGTGCAATAGATGCCGAAAATTTTGAAATTTTAGCAATTGACAATGGGCAAGACAATGAATGGCGTAAACCCCTTGTCGACTACTTGCGATCTCCCACGGGTTCGGTAGATCGTAAAATAAAATATCATGCCCTAAGTTTTGTTTTAATTGAAAATGAATTATTTAAGAAAACTGTTGAAGGAGTACTACTCAAGTGCCTAGGAGAAAGTGAGGCATACGTAGCAGTGTTGAGTATGCATAGTGGAGCATGCGGTGCAGACCAAGATGGACACATGATGAAATGGCTGTTGATGCGATCAGGTGTCTACTGGCCCTCAATGTTGAAAGACTGTATCGAATTTGCTAGAGGATGCCAGGAGTGCCAAATGCATAGGGGCATCCAACACGTGCCAGCAAGTGAATTGCATGCTATTATAAAACCTTGGCAATTTAGAGGATGGGACTTAGATGTGATTGGGGAAATAAAGCCAACATCATCTAAACAACAAAGGTACATTTTAGTCAGCATTGATTATTTCACAAAGTGAGTTGAGGCCATAGCTTTAAAAAATGTCGACCAAGAGGCTGTGATTATTTTTATACAAAATCATATTATGTGTCGGTTCGGAATTCCTAAAACAATCACAACCGACCAAGGAACAATGTTCACGGGGCGAAAAATGCAAGAATTCACAAAGGAGGTTGTAATAAAACTGTTAACTTCCACCCCTTATTATGCCCAGGCAAATGGCCAGGTCAAAGTTGCCAATAAAGTAATAATTAGCTTGATTAAGAAACATGTGGGAAAAAAGCCAAGGAATTGGCATCAAATGCTAGAACAAGCTTTATGGGCATGTAGAACGTCTCCTAAAGAGGCAACGGGGGCAACCCCATTTCGACTGGCATATGGACATGATGCTGTCTTGCCAGTAGAAATACATGTTCAATCTGTAAGGATTTAATGACAAAATTAAATATCATCCGAAGACTATTGGAATATGATGACTGAAGAATTGGTCGACTTGGATGAAGAGAGGATGTTGGCCCTTGATGCATTAAGGAGGCAAAAAGACAGGGTGGCCAAAGCCTATAATAAAAAGGTAAAAGATAAATTATTTCATGTTGATGATTTGGTTTGGAAAGTGATATTGCCTATGGAAAGGAACGATAAAGTCCTAGGAAAATGGCCACCTAATTGGGAGGGACCTTTTAAAATAGTTCAAGTTTTTTCCAACAACGCATATGAACTTGAAGAATTGGCTCCAAATCAATGCATTTTGAGGGTAAATGATAAGTACTTGAAGAAATATAAACCCATTCTTCAAGAAATCTCAAGTACGACAACGTGAAAAGTGTGTCGAACTAAGTTGGAAAAAGCAATAACGAAGCCAGCATATCATACATAACTATGAAATGAGAGTGCTAAAATATGGTGTTACATAAAAAGTGATTAAGATTCATCGTACAAGCGTTACAAGGAGTATGAAAAATCACAAAATAGGTACATCAAAACGGTTACATTAATCAAAAATTGCCGAATTTCCTTTGGAAGCTGGCCAGATCACCGTGGATGCGTACAACAGTGGTGTTTAGCCCATTTGCTCTTATCTTGAGCGTTACCAACTCCTCTTCAGATCGAGCAGTGGAAGTGCTGATAATGAGGGCATCTTTGGTAAGCTGGAGCAATTCAGTTTGAGCAGGGGTGATAGCTTGATCAAGTTCTTCATCTTGTTTTACGACAAGCGCCAACTCTGCATTCAAAGCTTCCAGTTCTTTCGACAAATCGGCGATTCGATTGCGTATTTCCGCAGCTCTTTTCCTTTTAGGATCTTGTTCTTGTCGTTTCTGATTAATGTGGGCCTTCAGCCCTTCGACCACCATTTTGGTCCTCTTCACCATATCCACGGTTCTCTTCACCATTGCTTGCTTCATTTCGACCAGATGCTCATTCTCCCTAATTTGAGTAATGTTTGTCAGCAAGGAAGGGAGAATGTCTTCAAATGCTTCCACCATAAGTTTTGAGAACTCAAAAATCTCAAGACCTTTTAATTGAGTAACAACATCCATAAGCTCTGGTCCAAGAGCTGAATCCTCATGCAGCAGAGAAGGCATGTCAAGACTGAAAGCGTACGTACGGATTTTGTCTATCATTTTCTTGACCTATGTTGCCTCAGGCCCTAACTTTTCACTATAAGCCTGGGAGCGGTCAGAGTCTGAAGAGGAAATATACCAACATACGAAATTGTCCAGTCATGCCAAAGCATCGTTGACATCCATGTCAGCCAAGATATCCTTTGCCCCAGAAGGGCCAGCTGAATCATCCTTCTTCTCAGAAAGATTCTGGACTTGGGATAGAATGGTGACATTTTGAGGAGTCTCTGAACCCTGCAGGGAATCTGAAAGACTAGAGTCAAAGCTAGTCGAACTATAACCCTCATGCCTGGAAGAGCTAGTGACTGAATTAGAGTCACTAAGAATAGCCGAAATAGTGAGGTCAACAAACTCACCAGCGACCACTTTGAGGGCTTGTCGATGGTGGGGTGAAGAAGCTTCTGATAGTGGAGTATAATCTTGCACACTGCGCTGTGGTTCAAAAGCTTCGACCTAAAAGTGAGAACAAGTATCAGCCAGGTAAGACTAAATAGTCAAAATACACAAGATAGAAAATATGATGAGTACCTGTGGTGGTGAACTGGGAATTATCGATTCGTTCCCCCAACTGAAGCGGCAACAACATCCCCTTCTGGCTCCTTGACCTCCTCAGGCGCAAGAGTAGGGTGTGGAGTGACAATGGTTGTATGTATTATGATATTGTCAACATTCTAAAGTAAGGCAGCGTCGTGACAAGTAGCCAGGAGAACTTTATCTCGCCGCCTCGTAACGAGTGGCTGATCATCGACCATTGTTGGTTCTTCCTTGTCATCGACCTTCATTCCAAGGTCTTTGGTCAGGGGCTTTCTTTTTCTTTTTTGCCACCTTTTCTTCACGAGAGGAAGTATGTTTCCTCTTATGTTCTTTGGATTTACAGGAGTAGGGAGACTGATCATCAGGTGATAGCTGTAAAAAATAAGGAAGATTAAAAATTTAATAGAAATAGATTAAAATTTTTTAGTAAATGAAAAATTTAATAAAAATGGTGGGTTGCCTCCCACAAAGCACTTTGTTTAATGTCGGAAGCTCAACCTATTTTGAAAATCGAAAAACTAGTTTGGTAACTCAGCCAACAACTGTATAAGTTTGAGACTAGCTGAGTAGTCTCTGTTCTCGATACAATGGTAGTGCTTCAAATGTTGTCTGTTTACAATAAATAGATCACTGGATTTTCCTTTAATTTCAACGGCGCCACTTGGGAGTACTTTAATAACTTCAAAAGGTTCTGACCATCTAGAGCAAAGTTTCCCTGGAAATAGTTTAAGTTTGGAGTTAAACATGAGTACTATATTTCCCTCATTGAATTATTTCCTAGAGATGCATCTGTCGTGCCATTTCTTAGTTTGTTCCTTGTAGATTTTGGCATTTTCGTATGCATCTTGCCTAAGTTCTTCCAATTCATGAATGTCTATAATTCTCTTTTCTCTAATAGCTTTGTAACTCATGTTCAGGGTTTTAGTGGCTCAATAGGCTTTATGTTCGAGTTCTACTTGTAGATGGCATGATTTACAATAGATTAGTTTGAAAGGTGTAGTCCCGATGGGTGTCTTGTACGTTGTTCTATATGCCCATTATGCTTCATGTAGTTTAGACGACCAATCTTTCCTAGATGTGGCAATAATTTTCTCAAGTATTTGCTTAATCTCTTTGTTAGAGACTTCCACTTTCTCACTTGTTTGTGGGTGGTAAGGTGTTGCTATGCGGTGTCAGACTCCATACTTCACTAAGAGTTTATCGAAAATTTTGGAAATGAAGTGAGAGCCACCATCATTGATGACTAGTCTTGGCACACCGAATCTCAGAAAAATTATGTTTTTGAATAGCTTAATCACTACTTGTGCATCATTTGTTGGAGAGGCTACAACCTATATCCATTTAGATACATAATCTACTACATAATCTACAGCAACAAGTATGTAATTGTTTCCAAAAAGAAGATGGGAAAAGGTCCCATAAAGTCAATTCCCCACACGTCAAACATCTCTACTTCTAGGATTCCCTTTTGAGGCATCTCATCGCTAGATATTTTACCAGTGTGTTGATGCCAGTCGCATTTTATAATTGCAGCATGGACATCATTCCATAAACTAGGCCAATAAAGTCCGGCTTGTAGGATTTTTGTGAGGTCTTTGAAGTGCTAGCATTTCCACCATAAGAGTATTCATGACAATGAGAAATTATGTCCTCTATTTCACTCTCTGGAACGCATCGACGGAAGATACCATCGGGGCCTCGCTTGAATAGTAAGGGCTCGTCCCAATAGTAGTGTTTTAGATCTTGAAAGAATTTCTTCCTTTGTTGATAAGTTAGATCGGGTGGAAGAACTCTCGCTTATAAGTAGTTGACATAGTCAGCATACCAGGGCAATGAGATCTGAGTAGATACTGCTACCAGATGTTCATAAAGAAAATTGTCATTGATAGGTATCTCTTTAGGTTTAAGATTTTCCATCCTAGATAGATGGTCAGCTACAAGATTTTCGGAGCCTGGTTTGTCTTTGATTTCCAAATCAAACTCTTGTAAGAGTAAGATCCATCTTAATAATCTTGGTTAGGCATCCTACTTAGCTAATAGGTATCTATTAGCTACGTGATCAGTGTAGATAATTATTTTTGCACCTATTAGATAGGAAAAAAATTTATCTAATGCCAAAACGACAACCAAGAATTCCTTTTTTGTAGTGGCGTAATTTATCTGTGTGGAATCCAAGGTCTTACTTGCATAGTATATTGCTTGGAGATTTTTGTCTCTTTTTTGTCCTAGGACTGCACCTACTGCATAATCTCTTGCGTAGCACATTATCTTAAATGGTAGACTCTAATCAGGTGGTTGTATAATAGGTGCGGATATGAGAGATGTTTTTAACCGTTCAAATGCCTTTAGGCAGTCATCATCGAAGATGAATTCAGCTTCTTTCATCAAGAGGTTGGTCAGAGGTTTAGAAATTTTTGAAAAATCTTTTACGAAACGTCGATAGAAACCGGCATGGCCTAAGAAACTTCATATATCTCTTATGGTCTTTGGGGGTTGGAGGTTTTCTATTACTTCAATCTTAGCTCTGTCTACTTCGATCCCCTTTTCAGACACTATGTGTCCAAGTACAATTCTTTGTTCTACCATAAAATGGCATTTCTCCCAGTTCAACACTAGGTTTACTTGTACGCATCTCTCCAGTACCTTTTACAGGTTTGACAAGCATCCTTCAAAACTTTACCCGCATACAGAGAAGTCTTCCATAAAGACTTCCATGATATCGTCTAGGAAATCGGAAAAGATGGAAATCATACATCTTTGGAATATTGCAGGCGCATTACATAGTCCAAACGACATTCGCCGATAAGTAAATGTGAACTTCTGGTTAGGGCAAACTCAGGTTGTCGTGAAATTTGATCCGACATTACAAAACACACAAGGTAGAATTACAATTAAAATGCAGGAAACAAAACAACACAAAAAATTGTTAACCTAGATCGGTTCTAAGAAACCTACACCTGGGGGCATACCAAGCCAGGAATGAAGTTCACTATCAGCAGTATTAATTCAAAGGGAAACTACCTTATTTACACTTCTCACTTAATTAGACTACCCAATGACCCTTCTACCTAAGATACCACACTTAGATATGAGAACCTCCGCTCACTTCCAATCACCTCAGTGATGTCTATTAGCTACTATCACACCAACAACTACATCAACTATTTGGCTCCTAACATAATCATCTTGGAGATACCTCACTCCAAACACAACTAAAACAATTTGAAGATACCACACTTTAAACACAATATAAAACAGTCACTTATGTGTGTAACACGGTGGGAGAACTGACTTTGGATTGTTTTGCGTTTGATCGCAAATGTTGCAGATAGCAAGAGTCGCCACCGACTTTTCTTTTATCCAATTAAGGGAAGATGAAAAGAACAGGAAAAGACCTTTGTTAGATTCTGAGTAAGGGACAAGGTTATGAAAAGGGAAAGTATTAGCACCCTTTCCATCCGTAGTTATCTACGGGCTCTTAGTTGCTTTAGCTCACATTAAAATTTGCTTTATGTGTGTGTGTTTGAAAAAGATTTTGAAAAAAGGCATTTCGCTTTGACTTCGTAATGATTCACGCTGGAATGTATACGAAGTGTTTGGAAATGTTTCGTTTTTGGAAGAAGAACTTTGTAATGATTCACGCAGGAATGTATACAAAGTGTTTTGAAAAAAAGTTTTGAAAGTGTGAGGTGTGAAGAGTGTTTTGATAGAGCAAGCAACTAAAAGTCTATTACCTACTCAGAACGGTCGTTTCCGTGTTTTTTACTTTCCTTTATATTAGCGCTATCCATACCATTAGTTGGTAGGTAACCCTATTCGTTGGATGTAAAGGGACATTCGCAAGGGACATCAGATGGTCATATAAGGCAACTTGTAGGAGTATCCTAGCACATTTGAAGGGAAGATCATCACTTTTCGTAGGAAACAAACGAGGGACTAGATCATGTATTCGTAGGCAACATCGAGGGACTATGATCTTTGTATCGAAGGGACTATGATGATATGTTTGTAGGCAACGGTGCTAGGATACCTCTACGTTTGAGGGACTTGACCATGTATTCGAAAGGCAACGAGAGAGAATAACCTAGTGGGTGCATGTGTGAAGAGAGTGTATCAAATTCAGATAATTTATCTTGAAATTTAGAAGCGATCTACGTTTGGTTTTATCTTGCCATACACGCCTAGTTACTAGCAGTTTATATGGGTGCGGAAAGTAAATTGCGGAAAGTAAAGTGCGGAAAGTAAATCCTACGCTATTACATGGCTTTGGGGCAGTTACATAATATAGGAGTGCGGAAAGTAAATCCTAATTAAGCTATTACATCCCATGAGCAGTTACATAATATTGAAAAAAAGGATGCGAGAAAATTAAACTAAAACTATTACAACCTGGATGCAGATACATAATAATCGGAAAAAGAAAACGAATTGCAAATAATAGAAAATATGTTAGTGAAATAAAAAGACTTTTGAGTTAGGAAAAAAGTTTTAGGGTTAGTAAACCTAATTAGATGAGAAAATATTTTTTTTGGGAATTTTCTGGATTGATTTTAGCAAGGAAAAGCAATTAAAAGTCAATTTTCTAATTAATTAACAATTAATTAAAATATGCATGCAAAAAATAATTTTTTCATGTAAAAAATTAAATAAGTAGTTTTCTGACCTAAATGCAAAAAGAAGTAATTTTTGTGATTTTTTGATGTGTTAGAAAATTATTTGAAAAGAAATTAAATTAAGAAGAAAATAATGTGAAAAAATAAGAAAAAAGTGTTAGTTTGGAAAAGTGGTAAAAATAAGTTGACAAAGCCAGGGATCGAACCCAAGCCCTCTTCTTCAACGCGCGCGCTGCTTACCATCTGAGCTGAGTGGAGTAGCTGTTAGAAACATGAAACAAAAACAAAATAAAGGAAATCAATTCATGAATGCCAAAACACGCGCCAAGATCTTCATCGTCCCCATTTGAATTTTTGAACTTTTAGCTACGGTTTTGGTATGTTGCTACAACTTTTAGCTACGGATCGTCTGTAGCTATAGGAGCTGCAAATTTCCAAAATCCATAATATGCAATATAAATTCGTAAAGAAACCATGGTTCGATTGCAAATTTGTCCCTAAATTCAATGGTACCACTCGTTTGGTCCAATTTTTCCTAATTTGCAAAGCCCTAATTCAAGCTTAAGGAACCCTAACAATGGCGTAGCTTGGTTCCTGCATTAAAACTCAAATTGAACCACCCAGATAGCTTGCAAACATCATTCTAAACACAAGCAAACAATCAAAACATGTTAAATATGCATGAAAAACAGAAATTGATTTTGAGTTAGAAGTGAGTAAACCGTGACTTGGATGTTGTGATTCTACACACTTTGCTTGCTTGTGAGTATCTAGAAACGGTCAGAGGGTCTCCAGGAATTGATTGCAAGGCTTGGAATGCTTTGAATTGGACTAAAACTATGGCTGCTAGGTTGCTTGAATGCCACGGTTTTTGAAGCTTTTTTAGAGTTCTTTTTGGTCAGAATTTCTGTCCTTGTGCATGTGGAATCATCATGTATTTATATTATAATGAATTAGGTCAAGTATTGTAAGAAAATATCATGCCAATCAAAGAAAAATTATTTGATTTGGAATCAAACCAAATATTTCCTTTTTGAGCCAATTTCAGTAAAATCAAATTGCCAATCATGATTATTTTGAAATAATCAGATTAAATGGCTTGCTTTGACCTCAAGGATGAGAGAAAATCCATCTTGCAATTAATTTTTGATTTTCTATCTTTTATTTTAATTAAATTGGTTTTAAATGATTAAAAATCCAAAATAAATAAAAAATAAAAGATAAATTTGTGGCCTTGGGCTTGGAGGTTCCAATTCAGCTAAGGAACATGTTTGAATCAAGAAAAGTTAGGCCCATTTGGAAATTTTTTTATTTTCTCAAGTATTTCTCTTTGTGCACCTCCTCAAAAATGCTTAACTTGCACAAGGTGTATCTTGCTCAATTTTTAACATTTTTGGGTGTTCTTTGACTTTTTTGGAAAGCTCAAGATGTCTTCTAAACAACCCTTTTTGTTTCATCTTCATTAAAGTTTCCATGCTCATGAACACTTCTTTACAAAAAGTTGACTTTTTGTTGACTTTTAAAAGGACCTGTAATGTTTTGATCCATAACTTCCAAATGAAGCATTTTCTGCCCAATCTTGTGAGACATGAAGTTGTAGAGAATTGAATTCTCTTCAAAATGAGGTATTGTGGAAATTTTTTTGATAAAGTATGTGAAAGTTATGCCTGGTCAAAGTTCTGTTGACTTTTGTCTGAAAAACCCTAATTTAGAAACTTTGACTTTTGATCAAATCTTGACTTTTCTTGAGAAATCATGATCAACCCTTGATCAAATGATGAATATTACTTCAAAATATTGGTGTTGACCAAAAATTATGAAGTTTGACTGTATGTTGACCACAGTTGACTTTTTGTCCAATACAATTGGTTTTCAACCATCTGAGCAATTGTTTGAGCAAACTTGACTTGTAAGGTTTGAAACTTGACATGGAGATCATTTGAAGCATATAATGAGGCATGATGATCACTTGAAATGTTGGATGTCCATCTTGACTTGAGAATGGCAATTCCCTAGTTTGGATTGATTGCTTAGGAGAGGGTTTATCTGGTCAACCCTTGTGAAATCCTTGAGTATGGACATGTGAAATGTCTTGAGAAGTGGGAGGACAAATTTTGGGGTAAACAATGTGACACAAACAAAACTCAGAATTTCTTCACAGCTTCTTCGAAGGACACAACTACACTCATTGCTTCACGGCTTCTGAGTGAGTAAATTAATCCTCTTGCCTACAGGCTTTGAGGTACCAATCAGTGACCATCCCACAATCTGGGTGGTTCACCTACAAACCAACTCTCCTAGAAAGTTGTTATAGACTCAGCCCTAAAAACTACATCATTACTAAATTCGGCTGGTGTAACATCCCGATTTTTTTATAGCTAATTATTAATTATTAATTATTATTAAATATTATTAAATATTATATTATGTGATAATTGATTTGTTGAGCAATTTAAATGAATAATTGAATTAATTGAATATGTGTGTTATTTAATTAATTGGGTTTTATGAGTAGAATTATGGTTATTTGGTTATTAGGCCTAAGATTATGAATAGAAGTAATAGGGAGGTGTTACGTATTAAGCCCAGTAAGACATTACTAGTTAGTAAAGGTTAGAAGGAAAAAGATAATTAGTGTTGTCATTTGGAGAAAAGAGAAAAAGAAAGAAAAAGAAGGGAAGAGAAGAGGAGAAGAAGAGAAAAGAAGGTGAAACCCCTAAGAAGTCAAACCTTCAAGAGGTAAGGGGATAATCTTTATTATTATGCATTTGTATGTTATTCGATAGTCATTAGTAACATGCTATAGGATTGGGTATCTCTCATTGTAGGTTTTTGATTCTCAAATTAAAGTTGTAATTTGGGGATTTTGATGAATAAAACTAGATTTGATGATATGATTAGGTTCCCTGTAGTGTATACATGTTAGATGATATTTAAATGATGATTAATAAGCATTAACTCTGTTTTGGAGATGGAATTTCGTTATTGGGGAGAGTCACATAGCGATTTTTCGGAATGAGCGCCGTTACTTGTATGTAGAAAAATATTAATTCAGTTTTATGCATGAATGACTTAGGGGATTGCTCGCTTATGATTTATCCTTAATTTACATGATTTCTAATAATGGTATTGATGAGTTTTGGATTATGTTTGGATGCGACTTCAATGAATACATGCTACTTGAATTAGTGTATGTATGTTATGATTTGGATGAATTGTAGAGAATAACATGTGTTGGCTTGAATACTATATGTTATTTGTGATGTGTGATGATAGTACATGCTATGTGCATTATTTGTTATTGATGAAACGTGATGTTGTGCAGTTGGCGGATAATTCACATGAGTTGAATTATGGTGATATGCTTAAATAATTGAGGTTGGTGGATAATCTTAATTTGAATATGTTGCTTGATGAATTGCACATGCATCCATTGGTTGACCTTGAAAATTGAGGTGGTGAAACTTTGGGTTCACATTTGTCTTGGTTCTTGAATGGATAAGTAGTGGTGAAACGATGAGTTCATAATGGTGGCTTTGGTCTTGTCCGGATCGGAAGCGTGGCTTTGGTTATAAGTTAATGAATTGAAAGCGGGGTGAATGAAATGTTCCCAATGATACCACTTGCATATTGGGTCACATTGCATTGTTGTCACATGAGTCATTGATGAATATGAATTATGTGTATTGGCATTGTGATACTTGATTATGTGAACAATTGGATTGTTTGGATTGATGACAATTGTGCTAGTTGTAATAAATGCGAATATGTTATACTTGGAATGTTTGTATAATCTTATTATGTTGAAATATTACTTGAAGTGTGTGGAATTCATGAATATATGATGTTTCTATATTGCTTCCAATTATATATATTTGGATAATGATGTGAACTCTCACCCTTCTATTATGATGTTTTCTCTATGTGGATAACGTGTAGGTTCCGAGGATAGCGGTGCTTCGCACGAGACTAGTTGAGGAGTTTATTTGTTTATTCCTTATACTAGGTAGTGAGTCATTGCTCTGGTCATGTAACACGGGGATTATCTGGATTTCTGCTTTTATGAGATGTTTGTTATGTATTCTCATATATTTTGTATTCGTATGTTGAGATACTATGTTGATGTGGGCGTGGTGCCGATGTATGAATCTTTATGGCTTGATTATAGTATGAGATGTAATCATTGATAGTATCTGAGATATTAAATACTCCGCTGTGAAATGCATAGTTTTGTTTTGGTTTTTGTAAGTATGGAAAATAACATGTGACACCCTTTGTATGCGTGCATTTTATTTTACTATGATTTATACCATGATTATTTGGGGATAGAAAAGGGGTGTTACATTAGTGGTATAAGAGAAATGGTCGGTCTAATTTACTTTCCCAGGTTATTAATTGATTTAATTCCTATTGTATTTGATTTATGTATCTTACACGATCGATATTGTTGTTTGTTGTTTGATGTCGTAGGTAGATGGTTGCAGGAAGGAATGATGATTCTATTGCTGATGCCTTGAGATTGTTGGTTGGATCTCTTGGGAAGATTCCACAGGTGAATGCTGGACATTGAGCTGAGGAAGATGAGTTTCGTGCTTTGGGAAATTTTCAGAGGAACAATCGTCCTATCTTTGAGGGTGAGCATGAACTTGACAAGGCTCAAGCATGGCTGAAGGTGATTGAGAAGATCTTCAGAGTTATGAATTTTACTGATCCATAGAAGGTGCAGTTTGGTACTCATATGCTGGAGAAGGAAGCTGAAGATTGGTGGAGCAACACTGTTCATAGATTTGATGAGGAAGTTGTTGAAGTTTCTTGGGCTCTTTTCTGTGATGCATTTTTAAAGAACTATTTTCCAGAAGATGTGTGTGGTAAGAAAGAGGTGGAGTTTCTTGAGCTGAACAAGGGTAATGGAACTGTGGCAGAGTATGCTGCAAGATTCAAAGAGCTGATTAAGTATTATCCTCATTACAATACTATATGCTGAGAGATCTAAGTGTATGAAGTTTGTGAATGGTTTGAGTCCTGATATCAAGAAGGCTATTGGGTATCAAGAAATTACTTGTTTTGCTGAATTGGTGAACAAGAGTAGGATTTATGATGAGGATAGTAGGGAGAGTGCTTCTTACTACAAGAACGTGAATAATAAGAAAGGAAAAGGTCAATTTTGTGGGAAATCGTATGATGATAAGAAGAAAGCTAGTGGTGGCAAGAAGCCAAGTGAGGGAGGATCTTCTAATCCTATCAAGTGTTTCAAATGCGGTGTAGAAGGACATCGTGCTTCTGATTATGGAAATAATGGTGGAAAGTGCTTTAGGTGTGGCAAGGTGGGTCACAAGATTGATGATTGTAGCACTACACCAAAAACAACTTATGGAAGCACTACAAACACAGCGCTTTTATCTAAAAGCGATGCCATAAGTTAAAAAATTTTGCTAAAAAAAAGCGCTGCTAAAGGCTACCTTTAGAAAGCGCTTTTCAAAAGAGCTGCTAAAGGCCTCCACCTTAGAAAGAGCTTTTACAAAAGCGCTCTTATAGGTGTACCTTAGAATGCGCTTTTGAAAAGCGCTGCTAAAGCCAATGAAAATATTAACCTTAGAAAGCACTTTTAAAAGCACTGCTAAAGCCAATGAAAAGAAAGCAATTTCAAGGAAAAAACGCTGGTAAAGGTTGTATCTTAGAAAGCGCTTTTGAAAAGCGCTGCTAAAGGTTAACCTAAGTAAACGCTTTTGAAAAGCGCTGCTAAAGACATAGGGAAAGAAAGAGATTTCTTAGGAAAAAGCGCTGCTATATCTGGCCATAAGAAAGCGCTTTTGAAAATCACTTTCGTATCTAATTTTATAATTAAAATTTTCAAACCTTGAAACCACAAAACATGATTTCTGTTCCATTCTCAGAAAACCCATTCTTAGAAAACCCTTCTCCTTCTCACCTTCATCAACATAGCCTTCATCGTCTCCTCCTACCAACCTTCACAAACCCCTCCGTTTCACTGCAACCCCTCCGTTTCACTGACCATCTCCACCGATACATCACCCTCACCACCGTTGCGAAACCCTTCAGTTTCTCGCCAACTCTCTCTTGTTCTCTCACCCCTGTCCAGCCCACCAGCTCTCTGTCAACTCTGGTTCATCACCATCATCACGTTCCCGGCTTGCTTCCTTGCCATCAGAGTCTGTCGCAACACATTGGTTTTCCATCTTTGCAGCTATTCAGTAATATTTCAGGCCTTTTCATATTCTTCTACATAACTGATATGATGCTGACTCTATGATTAATCCATGTAAAAAATAGTTTTAGTGTTGTTAGTTATCTTTTGATTAGTGGTTTCAATTTTTCTGGGAATTTCGAGTATTGTGAAAAGGCTATGTTGAACTAAAAAAACAAATGCTAGTATCTTACATTGTGTTTAGTTTCCGATAGAACAACATTGTACTGGGCTTCAAATGTTTCTTTTGTTCATAGGAAATTTGGAATAAGGGTCAGAATGCAAGTTGTAGTGAACCATTTAATAAACCATTGTATCGATTGGGCACATGACATTCTATGTTGAATAAAATATGTTGAATAAACTTTGTTGAATAAACTTTGTTATAGTTTGCATAAACATTGAATAAACTGTGATAAAATTTGTTATAGTTAGCATAAACTCTGTTGAATAACAATATCAATTTAGGATAGATGTTATTTTTTTGTTTAAAATTGCATTGACATGATGTCTTGGTTAAATTTGGATGCTAGTCTTGATATCAATGTATACTTGTTATGTTGACTTTGTGATATGTCGTTTGTGTTAACTTGTGATGATTATTGATGTTGGTATATGATCCATTTGTTAATGTTTATACGAGTTTTGTTTCTTGATTTAGTTTGTTCGAAATTTTAAATTTATTGGTTAGGAACTTGGAACGGTTAGTTCGGTTATGGTGACGTTGTGAATTCTGGTTGCGTTGAACACTAGTTCGAGATAATTTCATGGAGCATGATTGGATTTAGGTAGTTGCTGCCCGGATTTTGGTTTAGGGGTTTAGAACTTACTATGAATTCAATTTTCCTTGTTTTGAATGTGAATTGAATAATAACTTGAGTTCCTTTGGTTTTAGTTTCATTTGTGAATTGAATTTCTTGAATGATCGATTACTTGGTTCTTGAATTGTTCATGTGCATCATATAAGTTTCATTTTGATTGTATACCTTGTGATTACTAGTTTGTTATGGTTAGAGCAAGCTTAGTTCGAGATAATTTCATTGAGCATGATGGATTGTTTCCACTTAAATTAGTTTCTTACTTCTCTACTTGTGAATGAACTGTAATTACTGGTTGAGTCGGTTTTTATTATATGAAATTTTTTAAAATAGAAGTTTTCTTTCCTTTGAATTAGCAGCATTTCCCGACCTAGTTCGACGTACAATGCTCATTCTCTGCATTTCCTTGAGTTCGGTAAATCCGAGGTAAATTTCTTCCTCAAATTATTGGTATTGTGATGAATTTGTCTGAAATTGCGTGAATATGTTGTGTTTTCTTGCTCCGGATCCATTCCGTGTATACTTTGCATTTTGACAGAAACACATTATACCGTTTTGTGCCCTAATTAGTTGTTTTTGTTTAGCTTAATTAGTAAAACCAAGGATAAGACATGGATGTATTCCAATCGATTTCCGAAAGAGTACGGGAATGGGGTATTGGAATTTGTTAAGTTTGTTGTTACGCCAAATACCCTTGTCGAATGACATGTCCTTGTTTGGGTTGTTGTTATGGGAGTCAGGTTGATGCGGTTCAGTTGGCATCGCATTTAATACGGTATGGAATTGATAGAAGTTATACATGTTGGAATATGCATGGTGAGAAAAGTAACGGGAATGTTGAATCGGTGGATAATACGACCTATGCTTCAAACGACAACTGCACAGATACATACGATTATGATCGAGTCGAAGAGATTGCAGAAGCGCTTGAAGAAGATCTTAATGATTGTCCTAAAATTTTCGAGAGGTTGGTAAGCGATGCAGAGAAACTGTTGTATAATGGTTGTACAAAATTCACAAGATTGTCTACGGTATTAAAGTTGTACAACTTAAAGGCGGGTAATGGATGGTCGGATAAAAGTTTCACAGAGTTATTAGCCCTTATGAAAGATATGCTACCAGAGGACAATGTTCTTCCCAATCAAACGTATGAGGCCAAAAAGATGTTGTACTCTATTGGCATGAGCTATGATAAGATACATGCCTGTCCAAAAGATTGCGTTTTGTTTCAAAACGAGTATGCATCGTTAAATGAGTGTCCTAAATGCGGTGCCCCTCGATATAAGAAAAAGTTGCCTCCGGCAAAAGTCTTATGGTATTTTCCTATAATTCCGAGATTAAGACGCATGTATCGTAGTGAAACCGATTCAAGACACTTGACTTGGCATGCATATGAAATAATTATTTATGGAATGTTTCGACATCCGGCAGATTCACCACAATGGATGAAAATTGATAATGATTATCCTGAATTTGGAAAAGAAGCAAGAAACCTTCGCTTGGCATTATCTACTGATGGAATGAACCCACACAATATTCAAAGTATCTCGCATAGCACATGGCCTATGATTCTTATAATTTATAACCTACCTCCGTGGCTATGTATGAAGCGTAAGTACATGATGTTATCTATGTTAATTTCTGGGACTAAACAACCAGGCAATGACATAGATGTATACTTTGAACCTTTAATCGAAGATTTGAAGAGTTTGTGGGAGAGCGGTGTGGAGGTTTATGATGGGTATAGTAAAGAAAGTTTCAACTTGAGGGCGATGTTGTTTGGAACAATTAACGATTTTCCAGCATACGGAAATCTATCCGGGTATAGCATTAAAGGTGAAAAATCGTGTCCTGTATGTGAAGATGGAACCTATACAAAGCGATTGAAAGCTTGTCAGAAGAATGTCTTTCTCGGTCATCGTAGATTATTAAATTCTAAATATCAATATCGTGGATGGAGAAAAGCGTTCAACGGAGATACCGAACAACGTAGAGCTCCGTCTGGATTGGCAGGTGATCAAATTTTTGAAAAGGTGAAAGATGTGAGTATTCAGTTTGGCAAGCCTTTTACACATAAAGTTGTCATAGGTGGGTGGAAGAAGAGGTCGATTTGTTTTAATTGCCATATTGGAAATCTTTGTACGCAAGACATTTTCTTGATGTTATGCATATTGAAAAAATGTATTTGACAGTGTTAAAGCAAGGGAGGACATGGTAGAGATGGGAATAAAAATTGAATTAGGACCCATGAAGAAAGGAAGACAAACGTATCTACCACCTGCTGTACGCAAGACAATATAAAATGGAAGTCTAAGGATGGCCTTAAAGCAAGGGAGGACATGGTAGAGATGGGAATAAGAACTGAATTGGGACCCGTGAAGAAAGGAAGACGAACGTATCTACCACCTGCTGTTTACACTCTATCTAGAAAGGAGAAAAAAATATTGTGTAAGTTCCTAAGTGAAGTTAAAGTTCCAAAAGGCTACTCATCAGATATTAGAAGACTTGTGTCTACGAAAAACCTCAAGTTAAAGAGTTTAAAGACACATGATTTCCATGTTATAATGGAACATTTTCTAACGACAAGTATATGTTCTATTCTGCCAGAAAAAGTAAGAAGCGCAATAACTAAACTATGTTTTTTCTTCAAGTCAATTTGCAGTAAGGTGATCGATCCTGGGATCTTACCAACATTGCAAAAAGAAATAGTTGTTACTTTGTGTGATCTTGAAATGTATTTTCCTCCCTCGTTTTTTAACATAATGGTTCATCTTGTCGTTCATCTTGTGAAAGAGACACAATTGTGTGGACCAGCTTATATAAGATGGATGTGCCCTACTGAACGTTATATGAAAATATTAAAAGGGTATGTGAAAAACCGAAGTCGATCAGAGGGTTGTATTGCCGAACGATACATTGTTGAAGAAGCAGTTGAGTTTTGTACTGATTATATGTCAAATGTTCAATCTATTGGACTCCCCAAATTTCATATTGTTGAAAAAAATAAGGTAAGAAGCTAATTGGAAATAAAGTTGTGACAGTATCATGGGTCAAACGGGATCAAGTGCATTTGTATGTTCTGCACAATGAGATTGAGGTTGATCCATATGTTAAAATGCACAAGGGTGTTCTTCGAGGTTTAAATCCGAATAGAAATGAGAATTGGATAGTACGAGAGCACAATCAAAGTTTCATACCATGGTTTAAGGAATATATTTATTCAAAGTATCGTTCAGATCCCGCTTCAGTAACAGAAAGGTTGAGATGTTTAGCATATGGTCCAAGTTTGGTTGTGTTTTCTTATAGCGCATACACAATTAATGGATATACATTTTATACCAAAGAACAGGATGATAAAAGCACTATGCAAAATAGTGGTGACACCTTGGTAGCTGAAGCAATGCACATATCTTGGTAACTAAAATTCGGGTTTTCCATTAAATAGGATTTTTCATGAGTATCTGGATCAATTTGTTGTCGTGTTCATTGAGGATATTCTGATTTATTCTAAAAGTGAAGAGGATCATGCTAAGCATTTGAGGATTGTCTTATTTGTGTTGAAAGAGAAGAAGTTGTATGTTAAGCTTTCTAAGTGTGAATTTTGGTTGAAGGAAGTGATTTTTCTTGGGCATGTGATTTTGAGTGGTGGTATATCTGTGGATCCTTCAAAGGTTGAGGTTATATCTCGTTGGGAAACTCTGAAATCTATTTCTGAGATTAGAAGTTTTCTTGGTTTGGCTAGTTATTATTGTAAGTTTATTGAAGGTTTTTCTAAGTTGGCGTTGCTGTTGACGCAGTTGACAAGGAAAGGTCAAGCTTTTGTTTGGACTTTGCAGTGTGAAGCTAATTTTCAAGAGCATAAGAGAAGGTTAACAACCGCTCCTATTTTGAATTTGCCTAATCCGGAAGAACCATTTGTGGTGTATTGTGATGCTTCATTGATGGGTTTAGGAGGTGTGTTAATGTAGAATAGGCAAGTGATAGCTTATACTTCAAGGAAACTTAAACTTCATGAGAGGAATTATCCGATGCATGATTTAGAGTTGGCCGCAGTTGTGTTTGTTTTGAAGATTTGGTGGCATTATCTATTTGGTTCAAGATTTGAAGTGTATAGCGATTGTAATACGGTGAACTGACTTTGAGATTTTTGTATCGCAAATGTGCGGATAGCAAGAGTCGCCACCGACTTTTCTTTTATCCAATTAAGGGAAGGTGAAAAGAACAGGAAAAGACCTTCGTTAGATTCTGAGTAAGGGAGAAGGTTATGAAAAGGGAAGGTATTAGCACCCCTTTTCATCCATAGTTATCTACGGGCTCTTAGTTGCTCTTAGATCACTTTAAAATTGTGCTTTCTGTGTGTTTGAAAAAATGTTTTGAAAAGGCATTTCGCTTTGACTTTGTAATGATTCATTTAGGAATGTATACAAAGTGTTTGGAAATGTTTCGTTTTGAAAAGAGTTTTTGACAAAAAGTGTGAGGTGTGAAAAGTATTTTGATAGAGCAAGCAACTAAAAGTCTTATTACCTACTCAGAATGGTTGTTTTCGTGTTGTTTTACGTTCCTTTAGAATAGCGCTATCCATACCATTAGTTGGTAGGTAACCTTATTCGTTGGATGTAAGAGGGACATTCGAAGGGACATCGAATGGTCATAGAAAGTAACTTGTAGGAAGTATCTGTAACACGGTGAACTGACTTTGTAGGTTTTTGTATCGCAAATGTGCGGATAGCAAGAGTCGCCACCGACTTTTCTTTTATCCAATTAAGGGAAGGTAAAAAGTACAGAAAAAGACCTTAGTTAGATTCTGAGTAAGGGAGAAGGTTATGAAAAGGGAAGGTATTAGCACCCCTTTCCATCCGTAGTTATCTACGGGCGCTTAGTTGCTCTTAGATCACTTTAAAATTATGCTTTCTGTGTGTTTGACAAAAATGTTTTGAAAAGGCATTTCGCTTTGACTTTGTAATGATTCATGTAGGAATGTATACAAAGTGTCTGGAAATGTTTCGTTTTGAAAGAGTTTGAACTTTGACAAAAGTGTGAGGTGTGAAAAGTATTTTGATAGAGCAACCAAAATTCAGCCTTGACATCTTCAGGTTTTCCACAACATTCAGACGATCTTCAAGTTGCTTGTACTTGTCATCTTCATCAGAGTATTGGCCATTATCATAGTCTTTTTCAGGCTCATGCTGAATACCTTCGCCATCACCCTTGTCACATTGCTCATCCTCCTTCTTGATACTTCCTTCAGAGAGCTCTATCCGACTGACTACCTTAGGACCACCTTTGTAGCGTCTGCCCATGTTGAGAAGACCAACAACCTTCTTCTTCCTGTTGATGAGCTTCTTCAGATCTTCTTGGCCTTGGACCAAGCTGGTGAACATGTGCTGAAACTGAGCATTCTGAGCTTGAAGATCTTTGACAGTCTGTTCAAGAGCCATTTCTGCTAAAATAAATAGCGAGAGAATGAGAAAACCAATCTTCAATGTACCTGTGATGCAATGTTATGCTATGCTATGCAATGTTTATGCGAATGCAATGTAATGTTTTCAAGGACCTTAGAGATTTAAATTTGTTAAACAAGCACGAACAAACATTTATTAGTACTCTCTTTATTCTTTTTCTTTTTAAGTACAAAAGATAGTTCAAACAAATAAAAGAAAACATATAAACCCTAAAGCTCTAAGTCTCCCATGGGCGCTTCCTCTTGGTGCCGAGGTAGGCGTTGATGCTTCGCTCCTCGTGAAGTAGCTTGGTCAACTCTAGCACTTTCTTCTCACTTGCATAACAATGAGCTTCAAAGGTATCCCTCTCTTCCTGAAGCTGAATCCAAGATCTCTTCAAGTCTTCAAAATCAGTAGGCATGTCGGGATGGAGAACGGTATAGGGTACGTCACCTATAGCAACAGGTTCCATAATTACTGGTAAAACAGGCGTGAATGGCATCATGAGGTTTTGAGCTCGAGCTCGCACCCATTTGAGGTAAGGTTCCCAAGGAATGGAGTTCTGGTGCCCCAAAGTCTTGGTATCAGTCTTCTTTACCATGCCCCAAGCGTGTATGAACCTTCGTCGGTAATTCTGGAGATCGTGGTTGTAGTCGAACACAATGTCTTGGAGAAGCATATCATGTGGACCATCTCTTCGAGCAAAACCAAACTGACGTAGAGCTAGAGAAGAGTTGTAAGTAATACCTCCCCTTATACCAATTAGTGGTACATTAGGGAATTCTCCATAACGCTCAATGAATGTGAAGTCCTTTTGAGAGAAAAGATTCCAACGGATATCTGAATGAGAGAGTGACATTAACCTTTGAGACCATCTCATCCTTTGTTCATTCTTCAAAACTGATGGAGGAAGGTGCGAAATAAACCACCTGGAAAGTAACGGTATGCAACACATGAGAGTTCCTTGTCTTTTGATGGTACGAGTGTGGAGAGAATATAGAATGTCTCCAAGTAAAGTAGGCACGGGATTACGGGTAAGAAACAACTTGATGGCGTTGACATCTATGAATTGATCCGAGTTAGAGAATAGAACCAAACCATAGATTAGCAAGGCCACAACGTCTTCAAATGCATGGAAACTCATAACTTTGAGGAATTCTCGGGCTTTCTTAATCAGGAAATTGGCAAGTAAACCCTTAACTCCACTTCTGGTTTCCCAATTAGCTTCAATGTCTGAGCGCTTAAGATGTAAGGCGGATGCAATGTCTTCGTACCTAGGAACCTTTTCTAAACCGGTGAATGGCATTTGGTCAAGAATAGGTACCCCAAGTAGCTTAGAGAACTCTTCCAAAGTAGGAACCAACTGATAATCTGGGAATGTAAAGCAATGATGCTTCGGATCAAAGAACTGGAATAGGACATGCATCATATCTTCTTCAAAACCGGAGATAACCAAGTCAAGCAGATAACCATGTCTTTTGATGAACTGGGCATGGTCGGGAATTTCTGAAAACAGGTATACCCATGAAGTTGATTCGGATAGTCTTTCTAGAAGCCATAATACCCTACAAAACAGAGCAAAGATAAATCCCTAGGTCCTTGAAATAGTTAGAAATGATATGCAATGCAAATGATGTCATGATGTCATGTTTGGCACACACAAGCAATTCACACAATGAGCCTAGGTTTAAGGCTTGCATGAGGTATTGGTGATTACCCCACCAAAAGATTGAGTTGGTTCATCCTGTCCTATAATAGTAACCGGGTTCTAGGAATCTCACATCATTGATCTTTCTCGTAGGCGTTTATTTCAATACGACTACAAAGTGGTCGATCGAAAATATCCCAAAAGTCTGATCTTAATGAGCGTAGCATCGAGTATCAGCCAACCTTAGTCTGCACCAAAGCCGGCCATCTCACTACCTTCTAATGGCCAAGATGGGTCAATTAAGGTTCTAAAAGTTTAGTTAGTGCTTGATGACACCACGCAGAAGCCAAATACTATCCTCAACTTGGGAATAAAGAGTATCAGGACATCCAAAGTGTCACACTAACGTAGCCATCATGTTGACCGTTTTGGTATACGTCTAACGGTCGCGAAGGGACTATAAGGAAACCCGGATCTGGGTGTAGGATCCCCCACAAATATAATACCCAAGCAACCCTTAAAGATAAAGCAAGCAAGTCAAACAGAAAGCAATAAAGGTGTTCTAAAAAATCCCTAAGGCATTCTCTCTTTAGGGTGTCTCCCCAGCAGAGTCGCCAGTTCTGTAACACGGTGAACTGACTTTGTAGGTTTTTGTATCGCAAATGTGCGGATAACAAGAGTCGCCACCGACTTTTCTTTTATCCAATTAAGGGAAGGTAAAAAGTACAGAAAAAGACCTTCGTTAGATTCTGAGTAAGGGAGAAGGTTATGAAAAGGGAAGGTATTAGCACCCTTTTCCATCCGTAGTTATCTACGGGCTCTTAGTTGCTCTTAGATCACTTTAAAATTGTGCTTTCTGTGTGTTTGACAAAAATGTTTTGAAAAGGCATTTCGCTTTGACTTTGTAATGATTCATGTAGGAATGTATACAAAGTGTCTGGAAATGTTTCGTTTTGAAAGAGTTTGAACTTTGACAAAAGTGTGAGATGTGAAAAGTATTTTGATAGAGCAAGCAACTAAAAGTCTTATTACCTACTCAGAATTGGTCGTTTTCGTGTTTATTTACGTTCCTTTAGAATAGTGCTATCCATACCATTAGTTGGTAGGTAACTCCATTCGTTGGATGTAAGCGGGACATTCGAAGGGACATCGGATGGTCATAGAAGGCAACTTGTAGGAAGTATCCTAGCACATTCGAAGGGACTATCATCATTTTTCGTAGGCAACAATCGAGGGTCAAGATCATGTATTCGGAGGCGACATCGTGGGTCTTATGATCTTTGTATCGAAGGGACTATGATGATTTATTTTGAAGGCAACGGTGTTAGAATACCTCCACGTTCGAGGGACTTGACCATTTGTACTCGTAAAGGCAACGAGAGAGAATTACCCTAAGGGGTGCATGTGTGAAAAGAGTGTGTCAATTCAGATATTTTATTTTAGAATTATGAGTGAGCTATGTTGATTTTAGTCTTGCCATACACGCCTAATTACTAACAGTTTATAGGGTGCGGAAATTAAATTGCGGAAATGTAAAGTGCGGAAAGATAAAGTCCTACGCTATTACATGGCTTTGGGGCAGTTACATAATTTAAACATGCGGAAAATAAAAGCCCTAATTAAACTATTACATCCCATGAGCAATTACATTATTGGAAAAAAGAAAACGGTAAAAAGAAATCGTCCGAAACGAGATAACCTGTGAAAAGATGAGAAAATCGGAAAATACAATGAAATCGAATAAGAGCAAAATGTTAGTAAAAATGCAAATTTTTGAATGAGAAAAATATTTCATGCTGGAAGTAACATAAATATGCTAAAATAATTTTTTGGGATTTTTTGGAAAAGATTTAATAATAAAAAACTAATTAAAAGTGATTTGAATGATAAATTATGAATAAAATTAAATATGCATGCAAAATAATATTTTTTAATTTTATAAATTAAATAAACATTTTATGAAAATAAATGCAAAAGGAAAAATATTTTTGACAATTTTTAATGCATGAATAAAAATTATGAAAAAAATTAAAATGAATGCAAAATATTTAAAAAATAAGAAATATGGAAAAATATGAAAATATGAGAGTTTGTAATAAAAAGAAAACAAATCTGGTCCAGGCATGGTTCGAACAGGGGACATTGGAGAGCATCTTTGCACAGCTAGCGCCTTAACCACAAGGCCAAGTTTCATCTGGTGTTAGAAAAGCCAAAATCAATTGAATATGAATGATGATGCGTCCTGGATATTGAGTCAAACCGAGTCAGCACGCGTGGGGTCCAGTTGGAAAGAGAGAGCGAATCAGGACGCGTTATAACGCCACGCCATCCCTTTCCGGTCAAACCGAGTCAGCGACGCCGGAGCCCTAGCTCCGGTCGTCTTCTCCGGCGACCCAATTCCTCAAACCTGCAAAAATACGAAAAATAAAAGAGCAAAAGGTACCCTACCCCCCTAAATCGAGGGCCGCGATCTCAATGGTGCCATTAGTTTGCCTTAAAACGCTTACAAGCCGGTTCGATTCAAACACTCGTGAAGCCCTAATAATGGCACTATGGTTTCAGACGCCCAAGCTTGCATGTAAAGGTTCAATCATGTCCTAAACATCACCTGAATCGATATGCACACAAACAACATTAATAATGCATGAAAACGAAATTGAATTTTGCAAATTTACCAAATCGGAGCAATGGATTGGGCACGATTCTGGATGGTTTTGCTTCAAGTAAAGGTTGATTTCGCTTGCTGGGATGTCAAGGAGCAAGATTGGATGGTTGAAACACCTTAAAACTGGCTGGAAAACAAAATTCGATTTTCAAAGATTCTTGAAAAAATTTGGCAAAGTGAGGGCTGTGTATGGGGCTAGGGTTTTGTCCCTTTTGCTGTGCATCTTGCTTGGTATTTATAGAGGGATTTGAGAGAGGAAAAACAAGGCAAGAAGATTTGATTTGGAATGCATTCAATGATTTTCAAATAAAATCAATTTTTTGAAAGAAATTTGACTTTCTCTTAAATGTATGATCATGCACGAAATTGGCAAGTGTTTTGGGCTTCCTTGGACCTCAAGTTTGATAAAAATCCAATCATCTTGAAAAAACATCTTATTTTCATATTTTATATAATTTAATTTTGAATTAAATGGTTTAAAATTCAAAAAAAAATTAATAAAATAGAAAATCGTCATGGCCAAGCATTTATGGGTCACAAATAATGTCATGAACAAGTTTGGACCAAAAGATTATAGGCCCATTTGGAAAATTTTGCATTTTGACCAAAATATCCTTTTGTGCAATTGTCCAAAATTTCCCAACTTCTGAATAGTGTATCTTGCTCAATTTTCCAAATTTTTGAGTGTTCTTGGACCTTTTGGAAATCTCTAAGAGTCTTCTAACCAACCTTTTTGGTCTCATCTCAATTGGAGTTTCCATGCTCAATATATCTTCAAAACAAAAAGTTGACTTTTTGTTGACTTTGAAAAGGACCTGTAATGTTTTGATCCATACCTCTCAAATGAAGCATTTTTTGAACATTCCTTTGAGACATGAAGTTGTAGAGAATTGAATTCCATTCAAAACAAGAGGTGGTGGAAAAATTTCTGAGAAAGTATGAAGAAGTTATGCTCAGTCAAAGTTTGGTTGACTTTTCACTAGGAAACCCTAATTTGGAAAGTTTGACATTTGGGCAAATCTTGAGTTTTCTTGATGAATCATGATCAACCCTTGATCAAATGATGCATGTAACTTCAAAATGAGGATGTTGACCAAAAATTATGAAGTTTGATCAGATGTTGACCACAGTTGACTTTTTGTCCAATACAACTGATTTTCAACCATCTGAGCAATTGTCTGAGGAAACTTGACTTGTGAGGCTTGAAACTTGACATGGAGAGTCTTTGAAACATATGAGGAGGCATGATGACCATTGGAGATGTTGGAAGTCCATCTTGATCTGAGACTTGCCAAACCCTAGTTTGGGTTGATTGTCTAGGAGAGGGTTTGTCTGATCAACCCTTGAGGAATCCTTGAGTATAGATGTATGAAATGCCTTGAGAAGATGGAGGGAAAATTTTGGGGTATGACAGTATCCTAGCACATTCGAAGGGACTATCATCTTTTTTCGTAGGCGACAATCGAGGGTCAAGATCATGTATTTGGAGGCGACATCGTGTGTCTATGATCTTTGTATCGAAGGGACTATGATGATTTTTGAAGGCAACGGTGCTAGAATACCTCTATGTTCGAGGGACTTGACCATTTAATCGAAAGGCAATGAGAGAGAATTACCCTAAGGGGTGCATGTGTGAAAAAGTGTGTTGATTTCAGATATGTTATCTTGGAAATTATGAGTGATCTATGTCCAATTTTATCTTGCCATACACGCCTAATTACTAGAAGTTTATAGGATGCGGAAAATAAATGGCGGAAATGTAAAGTGCGGAAAGATAAAGTCCTACGCTATTACATGGCTTTGGGGCAGATACATAATTGAAAGTGCGGAAAATAAAAGCCCTAATTAAACTATTACATCCCATAGGCAATTACATAATTGGAAAAGAAAAGCAATAAAAATCGTCCGAAACGGTGTAACCTGTGAATAGATGCAAAATCGAAAAACGGAAGAAAATTGCATAAGAGGAAAATGTTAGTAAAAATAAGTATTTTTGAATGAGAAAAAGTTTTTGTGTTAATAATAACATAAATATAATAAGATAAATTTTTGGGAATTTTTGGAGTTGATTTGATAATTTAAAAACAATTAAAAGCTATTTAAATGATTAATTAGAAATTAAATTAAATATGCATGCAAAAATAATAATTTTTATATTAAAAATTAAATAAACATTTTTCTGATGATTATGCAAAAAGTAAATATTTTTGGTGTTTTTTAGATGCATGATAAAAATTATTGAAGATAAAATAAATTGGATGGAAAATAATTAAAGAAAATATAAAAAGTAAAAAAAAAATGTTAGTTTTCTAACTTGTGAAAAAACAATTGCCATGGCTGGGATTCGAACTCAGGTCCCCTGCTTCACAACGCGCTGCCACGACCAACGAGCTAGAGCGCCCACGTGTTTAGAAAACAAAACAAGTTGTTTTTAAACGAAACTGCTTCCCGGGAATTCAAATTCACGTGCGAAGAACATCATCTTCTTCGTTTGAATTTCTGGGAATTTTGCGTCGGTCTTGCTCGACGCTAAGGCCCCTGTAAACATCAAAAATCCAGCACAAGCAATATAAATGAAATCTAAAGGCATGGTTCGATTGGAAACATTGCTCTGAACACGATGGTGGTGTTCTTTTTGTCCAATTTTTCCTATTTAGGGAGTCCCTAATTCGAACCAGAAAACCCTAAACATGGCATATTTGGATTCAGGCCATGAAAATGCAATTCGATTGTCCAGATAGCTTGCAAACTTCAAACTAAACACAAATCAAACATCAAAACATGTTAAAAATGCATGATAAACAGAATTCGATTTTGAAAAAATAAGGACAAACCAAAACTGGATTGCTTGATTCTTGATGTTTTTGAATGATGTAAAGGTCTGGATCGATTCTGGAGACCTCAAGGAATGCAATGGAATGCCTGGAATTGGTTGAATCGAGCTGGAACTAGGGCTGCCACTTGCTTGCAATACACGGTTTTTTTGAGTTTGGAATAGGGTTCTTGAGGCAATTTTTCTGTTCTTTCTTGTTGTGTAGGCATTGTATATTTATAGTGGATGGATTTAGGTCTGAATTCAAGAGAAAATCATGAGCCAATCAATGTAAAAAATTTTGATTTGGTATGAAATCAAATCTTCCTTTTTTGATCCAATTTTCATCAATTCCTTGCCAAATCAAAGCCAATTTCGAAATTGATAGCTTTTATGAGTTGCTTGGACCTCAAGAATGAGAGAAAAATCCAATTTGCATTTAATTTTGATTTTATACCTTATTTTTTAATTTAATTTGTATTTAAATGAATAAAATCCAAATTAAATAGAAAAATAAAGCTAAAATTCGTGGCATTGGGCTTGGATGTTCCAAATTTTCTAAGGAACAAGTTTGAATGAAGAAAAACTAGGCCCATTTGCAAAATTTTGGATTTTAGCAAGTATTTCTCTTTGTGCACTTCTTCAAAAATGTCCAACTTGTACAAGGTGTATTTTGCTCAATTTTCCATATTTTTGAGTGTTCTTGGACTTTTTAGAAAGCTCTAAGTGTCCTCTAACCAAACTCTTTGGTTTCACGTCAATTGGAGTTTCCATGCTCAATAAATCTTCAGAACAAAAAGTTGACTTTTTGTTGACTTTGAAAAGGACCTGTAATGTTTTGATCCATACCTTCCAAATGAAGCATATTTTGAACATTCTTGTGAGACATGAAGTTGTAGAGAATTGAATTTCCTTCAATATGAGAGGTGGTGGAAAAATTTCTGAGAAAGTATGAAGAAGTTATGCTCAGTCAAAGTTCAGTTGACTTTTCACTAAAAAACCCTAATTTGGAAAGTTTGACTTTTGAGCAAATCTTGAGTTTTCTTGATGAATCATGATCAACCCTTGATAAAATGATGAATGTAACTTCAAAATGAGGATGTTGACCAAAAATCATGAAGTTTGACTGTATGTTGACCACAGTTGACTTTTTGTCCAATACAATTGATTTTCAACCATCTGAGCAATTGTCTGAGAGAATTTGACTTGTGAAGCTTGAAACTTGACATGGAGAATATTTGAAGCATATGAGGAGGCATGATGACCATGGGAGATGTTGGAAGTCCATCTGGATCTGAGAATTGCCAAACCCTAGTTTGGGTTGATTGTCTAGGAGAGGGTTTGTCTGATCAATCCTTGAGGAATCCTTGAGCATGGATGTATGAAATGTCTTGAGAAGTAGGAGGGCAAATTTTAGGGTATGACAGCTGCCCCTGTTCATTCTTCTTGTACCGGAAGGGTTAGATTGGCCTGCTCGCCTTTCGTGACCTGGAGGTAGAAGATGATTGAACACTCGAGTACACCTGAAAATTTGCATTCGCTGCTAGCTAATGACGTGGGAATGGGCTTACAGATGCCATTTGGAGAAGTTGAGATTTCGCTGGGGAATGAGTCGTACGCTAGACTCGAGATTGTTGTCTGAATAGGAGAACTGCCGGAGATGGGCTTAAGATGCCATCTGGAACGATCAATGCTGGGGAGTGAGCCGTACGCTAGGCTCTGTAGACGTTTCTGGAAATGAAAGGAGCATGGAGATGGGCTTAAGATGCCATCCGGAGGGAGTCATACGTTAGACATCGTGCTCATCTTTGAATGAAGTTATTGGTTTGTATTGGTTTTTTAACCAAATATGCAGCATTCTGAAAGTGGAGAAATGTTGACAAGTAGTCGGAGATGGGCTTAAGATGCCATCCAAGGCAACCGAGTCGTATGCTAGACTCTGTAGTTGCTGTTGATAATAAGAGAAAGTCAGAATACATCTTCGTGCTGACTACTCTGAGGAGACAATAGTTGGCAAAATGCGGACAACTTCCCTGTTGTGCTTCGGGTATTGGTCCAATGCCTGTTATCGGAGGATAACTTGTGATCGTTCAGATAGTTTTCTCGTCTAGCTTCGGGTATTAATCCTAGATCTGTTGTCGGAGGACAACGTGGGCGGTCGTTCAGATAGTTTTCCCGTCTGGCTTCGGGCATTAATCCTGGACCAGTTGTCGGAGGACAACTAGGGCGGTCGTTCAGATAGTTTTCTCGTCTGGCTTCGGGTATTAATCCTAGACGTGTTTGTTTCAGAAGTGATTTTCACCTGTTTGGGAAAAACAAAGGAAACTTTGATAGGATATCGTTAGTCTTATGCAGATTATGATGCATGACAATGTGTATGAATGACATATGCACTAATTATGACTTTCATGAGTAATGTATGAATGATAGATGTTGTGGTATTTCAAAACATATCCATCTTGAAGAAGATGCGGATGCTCTGCTTGGAGATCTCTGACTTCTGTTTGGGGACGAAGCGGATTGGAAACCCTAAGAAGAAAGATAACCTTGATTCCTCCGATGCACTATCTGACCAAGTCTTATTGAGGATGGTAGAGGTCGAGAGACGTGCTGCTGAGGATCTTGTGTATAGACCCTGCTGGGGAGAATCTAGGAGGTACTCTACTGGGGATATTGCGCATAAATCCTGCTGGAGAGTATTTGATGGTTGCTGAGAGACCGGTTGAAGGACTCGAGCCCCGAAATCTCCGGCCGGGAATAAAGATGTAGGTTTCCTCCGATGCACTATCTGACCAAGTTTCAGGTCTGGATACTAATGCTGCCGGGGAAATGGTGATTGCTGAGAGATATTCTGCTGGGGATACCTCTGCTGGTGATGAATTGTTACTGCTTGGAAATCTATTGTCACATGGTTTAGTTGAGTGGAATCACTGCTCGGGGACTAACGTATACTCCGATGGGGAAGGTGAGCGTCACATCTGTGGGGATCATGCCCTGCGAGGGAATGTTTTGCGGGGGAATGTTTTGGTGACCTTCGTCGTCATCTCAATTCCTGGAGCCTGTAGCAATTGCCTTCGTATGTTCACTTTTCGCATGTTCGTGAATAGATTTTTATTGTCAGATGCATATAATCATTCAAAGCAAACGTTGAACTTTATGCAAACAACAACAGTGAAAATTGTAAAGAGAAAGAAACTTGTATTTATTTGAAACGTGGCGTATGGCCAAGTAGTTTGTACACAAGAAAGGTAAAAAGCTATGCGGAAACAATCTCGTTAAGTTCCAACTATGCTAGTACTCATATATTTCAACTATCTCATCTCCTAGCTGTCAGTAGAAAGTGGGTAGACTGATCTTAAGCATTTGAATCTTGAATGTGATGGTAGTCTGGAAGTAGGTGATCTGGACGAGACATAGTCGTACGCTTAAATCCCTAACTTTTGCCTAGACCGCCCTTTCGGTTTTCACCGGATACCCTTTTTTGCCCAAGCTGCCTTTTCAGGTTTTCGACTTACCGGGTGTACATGTTTTGTATATATCCTTAACTTTTGCCCGAACCCTTTTGGTTCGCCAGGATGCCCTTATTTTTGCCTAGGCCACTCGACCTAGCGGGTCTCTTTATGCGTAGTATTTTTGACTATGTCTCGCTCACGTGGTGTGGAAGTCTTCACCATCCATGGTGCTAAGTATCATAGCTCCGCCGGAAAATACTGTTTTGACTACAAATGGTCCCTCGTAGGTGGGAGTCCACTTGCCCCTGGGATCACCTTGTGGAAGGACGATGCGCTTGACTACTAGGTCACCGACTTGGTAGACTCGATGCTTGACTTTCTTGTTAAATGCTCTGATCATTCGCTTCTGATAGATCTGTCCATGGCACATGGATGCGAGTCGTTTCTCATCATTCAAATTAATCTGGTCAAGGCGAGTTTGGATCCAATCATCTTCGCCTAACTCTGCGTCCTGGAGGACTCTGGTTGAGGGTATCTGAACCTCGATTGGTAGGACTGCCTTCATACCGTATACAAGGGAGAAGGGGGTTGCCCCTGTTGATGTTCGTACTGTAGTGCGATAACCATGAAGAGCGAATGGTAACATCTCATGCCAATCCTTGTAAGTCACTTTCATCTTCTGTATAATCCTTTTAATGTTCTTGTTGGCGGCCCACGCCATTCATCTTAGGCCGATAAGGAGAAGAGTTGTGATGCTTGATCTTGAACTGCGTGCAGAGTTTGGTGATCATCTTATTGTTGAGATTAGAGCCGTTATCTGCGATAATCCTTTCAGGAGTGCCATACCGACAGATAAGATTATGCTTGATGAAACGAGCCACGACATTCTTGGTAACGGATGCAAACGAGGCTGCTTCTACCCACTTGGTGAAATAGTCAATTGCCACAAGGATGAAACAATGTCCGTTGGAAGCTGTGGGCTTGATTTCTCCAATCATGTCAATGCCCCACATTGCAAAAGGCCAAGGAGCTGTTAGAACATTCAGAGGTACTAGAGGTACGTGCACTTTGTCTGCATAAATCTGGCATTTGTGACAAGATCGAGCGTAGCGGTGACAATCAGCTTCCATGGTGGACCAATAGTAACCTGTTCTCAAGATCTTCTTAGCCATCGTATGACCACTGGAGTGGGTACCAAATGCACCTTCGTGTAACTCTTCCATGATACGTTCCGCTGTTTTCTGGTCTACACAGCGGAGTAAGCACAAATCGTGATTGCGCTTGTATAGGATGCCATTGCTGAGGAAGAATTTGGATGCAAATCTTCTCAAGAATTTCTTATCGTTGACAGATGCCCCTGCGGGATATTCTTGAGTCTCCAGATACCTTTTCATGTCATAGTACCAAGGCTTCTCTTCTGCATCAAGCTCATAACAATATGCTGGTTCTTCAAACTTCTCAATGATAATTTGGGGAGCCTCGTTGTCCCATCTGACCTTGAACATAGATGACATAGTAGCTAACGCGTTTGCCAACTGATTCTCTTCTCGTGGAATGTGATTGAAAGTGATCTCTTCGAAATAGGGGATCAAACTTAGAACATGCTCTCGATACGGAATGAGATTCGGATGCTTTGTATCCCACTCGCCTTTAATCTGACTGATCACTAAAGCTGAGTCTCCATACACTTGTAAGAACTTGATTCTTAAGTCAATAGCAGCTTTAATACCCATGATGCACGCTCAGATTCGCCATGTTGTTGGTGCAATCGAAACATAATCGGTGAAAGGCGTGTATAGAGATGTAATGATGGCACCAATGCCATTGCCGAAAGTGCGTTGAGGCTCCATCGAAGACCATGGTCCATCGGGATCCTTGTTCAGTCCTTCGTCTGTCCCGGTTCTTCACAATCAAGAATTAGTAAAACATCTTCATCTCGAAATTGAATCGCATAGATCGATAGTCATCTATGGCTTGATGAGCCAAATGATCGGCTACTACACTTCCTTTGATCGCTTTCGAGAAGTGTACCGGATGTCGATTCGGTCAAGATCATTTGCCATCTTGCTATTCTTCCGGAGAGAGCTGGTTTCTCAAATATGTATTTTATCGGATCCATCTTGGAAATTGTCGCACCCCAAAATTTACCCTCCTAAGCTCAGGGTTTTAACTTCCAGAAACAACTTGTAAGTTTGTGTTTATAAGGAGTGATCATGAGACATCCCTTCTGCAAGGAATACACTCTTTTGAAAGTGCACAAGATGAATACTTTATTCCTTGTATTTCTCATAAGATCATTGCATCACTAACGCTTCGTAATGTGATGATCGCGTGTAATCCTAAAGTCAAAATTGGGATTTTATCAAAAAGAAATCATTTGTTCAAGAAATACTCAATTAGGGTTTGAGTCTCCACTTACCTAAAATGATCTATCTTAATCAATCATCGACATTTGATCTTCAAAATTCCCAACTTTTTCTCATGATCTACCTTGAATCGACCAATTAGGGTTTTGATCGAAGATAGTGAATCATTGACTTTCTGCTCAATGGATGACCTATTTGCTTGAAGATCGGTCTTAACATCTTCAATGCAACATCTTGACCTAATTTCTTGATTCAAAACATTTCAAAATCCATGTTTCTTCATCAGACAAATTCCGAACCATCTGATGAAAATTCATCTGCTCAAAAAAGTCAAACTTTGACTTTTGGTCAACTTTTCAAAACCAAATTTTTCAATCATAAAAACATTTCAAATAATCCATCATGATCATAAAAATCAAGAAATATGAAAAGTCAACAAAAGTCAAGATTTGAATTTTTCTAACACTTAGAAATTTTTCAAGTGTTAAAAACATGGTTTTTCCTCACTTTCATGGCCATTTTCACCTAGATCCATTTTGATTCAAGAAAAACTCAAAACATGAAAGTTGTAGGTCTTGTTACAAGATTTCTAAAAAGTCCAAGAACTTGCAAAAACACTTTGTCTAGCTATGGTTTTGATTTTGAAACATAGAGCTCCAAAACCATGGATTTCCAAAATCATGCATCAAAATTACAAGTTGTTTTGCAACTTTCTCCCTTCTAGAAGCCTTGTCACTACATGAGATAGAATTTAAGAGAAAAAATCTTATGTAAAATGCTAGGAAAGAATATAAAAATACTTGAGTTTTTTAAGTAATGATTAAAAAGATTCCATTTGCATTTAATGAAGGAATATTCTTTCTTAAGCCTTAAGCTTCCAAATTGCTCTTTTAATCTTATTTTACCTTGACATTTTCATAACCCTTTGCCTATAAATAGAGGTTCCTACTTCATTCAAAAAGACACCAAAACAATTTCAAACTTGTTTTCTCATTTCTCTCTTATTTTGTAAGTTTTCTAAGTTTTCAAAGAGGTTAGAATCCCAAATTGCAAATTCTTGCAAGTTCCAACAAATGGTGTCATTCTAACATGTTCTAAATATCATTTAGAATTTTTTTGGAACTTCAAACCCTCAAAAAAACAAAACAAGCCAAAATCAGTTTTCTCCATAAATCATTTCCAAAACTCATAAAATGCAAATTTGAGCCATAACTTCCAAACTCTTAATTCACTTGTGCTTGTTATAATTTTTCACTTCAAACACCTTCTATACATCATATAGAAGTAATCCAAATCATCATTCCATCACTATAAACATAGAATCATGAAAATCGATTCTCACTTCAAGTAACTGAAATTGGACTTGGTCAGAATAATCCAGACCATTTCAAACCAAGGTAAGCATACTAATACCTATTTTATGCTTATGTCAAAAAAATCCAAAAAAATATTTTCTTTTTTATTATATTTTTATTAATTCAAAAAATGAGACATTTTAAGTATTCTTAATACTTTTCAAAAGATGTTTTCTTTCCAATTTTCAAACTTAAATCTTTTTTTCAAAACTTCTTGTGAATATCCTTCACTTTTCAAAACCATTTTCAAAACCTCCTAAAAAACACTTTCATAATTAAATTTCTAAACCTCGATCCAACGTCGAGATTCTTTTTTCAAAATATTTTCATAAATAAATATTCTACTTCTCTCTCCTCCCAAACATATGGTAGTCAGTCCTGTATCGACCATCGACTGTATGTTTGACTTCTTAAATGAATCTAATCAACGTGAACCTTGTTTCACCTCACCTTTTCGCAACAAACTTTTGGGTAGAAAAAGATGATTAGGATGTTTCTGTCCACTCATCCGAGTATTTGGGGCATTAGCCGTTGAACGCTTATGGTCCAATACTCGTCTCCTACATAAAAATAACTCAACTCACTCAAACTCTTTTATCGCTCATATGCGATCATCAAACTCTTTTCTTACAAAGAGTGTGCAATAACCATTTCAAACACGAACAAAGACTTAAGCTTTTCAAACAAACAAAACAAGTCCAAGTTCAAGCATTTGAAATGTTTAATGCACGATTTTTCTTATAAAATCAATACAACCAATTTAAAACCTTTTCAAGAGGAACTACGGAGTTTTGACTTTCCCATTGCACAAGGGAATACGTAGGCACACGGTTCCGAAACCGTGCCAAACTCAAAATAATAATAAATAAACCCCGTTTCTTTTATTTCTCGATCATAACTTAAATTAGCAATTTAACACACAAACACTTAGAACTAAACGGGTCCCATCGAGTACGATGGATGTAAGGGGTGCTAATACCTTCCCCTTACATAACCGACTCCCGATCCCGCTTTTTGGTCACGTAGACCGCCTTATCCGCTTGTTTGGGGTTTTATCTATATTTCCCCGTTCTTTTCAGAACAAATAAAATTAGGTGGCGATTTCACTATTTTCGAGAATTTAAAAGATTTTTGAAAATCGAGTTGCTTCAGTTGGCGACTTCACTGGGGACGAGCTAAGCGTGTCAACCCTAGTTTGGTTCTTCGTATGTGTGTTTATTTTCGCTTTCTTTTATCACTCTATTTGTGTGCTTTATTTTAGTCGTTTATTTCCTATCGCATTAATTATTACCTTGTTGATATATTATTGTGTGGGAATAATGGATGGGACTATAGGAAAAGCCCACTACCAAGGCTATAGAACACATAAATTAGAGTGGTTGCATAGTATTGATTTGATAGACGGAAATGTCTTGTAAGTTGGTGCGAAGACCACACCTAGGGGAGGTTCTTTCGAAGACATTATCATTGATTGCGAGTTATTTTTGCATTGGCGATAGTGTTGTTAGAAGGGATTTTCCCCCTAGTTTTGACCTTTAAGGAAAACCTAACCTTTAGGCTTTAAGATTGCTCAAATGAGACGTTCTTGGATATATCATCTAATCACAAATTTATTTGCGGTGAAAATGGTACACCCAAGTTGGGATCAATGATTTTGAGCACCCCGTTCAGATCCCGGTATTGAGGGTTACGTTTGTTAGATCGTTAGACCTGCTTTGTCTATTCGGTTAATAGGTAACCCTCCCTCAAACCAAATTCTCTTGAAAAAGTATTGTAGCGTTGCAAGTATCTTTTGCGATGCACGAGAATTTGTGTTTGTTGTATCAAAAAATCCTAAGAGCCATCCTGTGGGGAGTTGTTGGGTAGACGTCGAAACCATGACCGACCGTCCTTTTAAACCCCTGTCTGTTTAATTTTTACATGTAATTTTGCGCATAACATCAATATGTATCGCATCACATTACATTCTTACATGCATTGCCATTGCATTGCATTTAAAAATAGAAATAAAATATTGCATTTGCATTCATCAACATGCATGCATTTTCTCCTCCACTACAAAAAGCTCATGTCACCTTTTGTTCCTGGAAAGTTAGCTGATTTCCTCCACTCATGGCAAGTCCGATAGACCAATTGGAACATGATCAAGTTGTGATAGGAGAGGACCTGAAAGGTGTGAAAGACAAGGTGGATCAAATGTTGGAAGCCATGCTAGCTTCTTCGGAGGACAATGCCCAAGATGCTGCTACAGATTCCACGTCAGGATTTACTGTTATGTATAATCCAATGTACGATTCTCCTCTGCATGTGGATGATCCTATTCAACCTCAATTGGTGCTCAATGCTCTATCTAACGCAATCCCTACGGTCCAAAGACAATCAACTGTTCAAGAAGGTGGTATCCCACATCCTCAGCCAGCTAAGAAGCCTAGGTTTGCCAACTACGTATAAAATCCTCAAGGAACGAGTTCAATGGTCAACACCAGAGCTCCTCAAGATACTGAAGCCAGACAAATGTGTCTTGATCTGAAGGAACAATTGAGGGTATTGAGTGGAAACGATACTGTTGGTCTGGATGCTGCTGGCCTTTGTTTAGTGTCAGATGTCGTGATTCCACCAAAGTTTAAAATGCCAAACTTCGAGAAGTACAAAGGTGTTAGTTGTCCAGAGACTCATTTGAAGATGTTTGTTCGCAAGATGTCTGCATATGCTCATGATGAAAAGTTTCTCATCCATTGTTTTCAAGACAGTCTTAGTGGGGCATCTCTGGATTGGTACACGCAATTGGAGAAAAAAGATGTTCACAATTGGAAAGACTTATCTTCCTCATTCTTGAAACAATACGAGTTCAACCTTTCCATGGCTCCAACCCGTATTCAATTACAGAATCTTTCCCTGAATATTAATGAGTCGTTCAAGGAGTATGCTCAAAGATGGAGGGAGTTGGATGCCCGAGTTAAACCACCAATGCTTGATAGGGAGTTGGTTGATTTATTTTTGAATACCTTACCTAATTCATACTTCGAAAGAATGATAGGTTGTACATCTTCAAGTTTCTCTGACTTGGTGATGGTGGGAGAACGCATTGAGAGCGGTCTCATAAGTGGGAAACTCCAAGATGCCTCGAGTGGCCAAGCTGACGAGGAAGATTTCTTCAGAGGTTCTCAAATGGAAGAAAAGGATTATGAAACCAATGCAATTTGGGAAGCTCCGCAAGCTCCACCTCCTGTACCTTATGGTCAACCTCCGTGTGTAGCAGCTGTTCAGTATCAGCATCCGATGCTTCTCGGTCCACAGTACCAGCAACCATGGGGCACTCCTCATGCAAAGAAACAAGGTCAAGGTCGTGGATATCAAAGTCAACATCAGAATCCACGCATACCTCGAAGTAATTTGGAAAGAAGGAATGCTCCTCTCGATCCAATTCCAGTGACATACAGTCAACTTCTTCCACATCTGGTTCAAAGTTCATTGGTGGTTCCTAAATTTGTTAACCCGCCAAAGTTATTCCCGTTTGGTTATGATCATAACGCGCGATGTGGATACCATGATGGAACAGTAGGACACTCGACAGAGGACTGCAACGCCTACAAAGCCAAAGTTCAACAGTTGATTGACCAGAAGTACTTGACTCTTCAAGGAGGAAATCTGTTTGTGAATGGAAACCCCGTACTCAAGTGAATGCCAAGACTACTGAAAGTCATCTGAATCAACAAGTCAGGACGGAGCCCGAGTCTCCTCAATAATGACGGTCTTTTATTTCTTTACTACATTTTCATGTGTATCTTGTTTAACTGTTTAAACTTTGTTTGCATGTAGAAACTTGTTTGTTTTTATCATAATGCAATGAGTATGTTTGTCTTGAAGTAATCCATTCGTGGTCACTCAATCCATTCGTTATCACTCTTTATTTGATTTCCGAGCATTTTGATACCAACGTTACCAATCCTTTCGCCTAGGCAAAGATTGGAGGGAGGATGACGATAATTGAAAAACGCCAGGTCTCTAGTCGTATGCTTTAGAGTAAAAACCTTGTTGATGATGTACAGGCCTTGTTTCAAATTCCCAAACACCGGAGTTATAAGGGAGATAGACCCTCGTTAACCCCTTTGAGCCTTGAAGTAGGAGTTTCTTTTCTTTTCGAAAAAAAACCTTCATTTTTTTAACCCTGTGGGCGGTGGGCGGGTAGTGTTCAATTAATTTGATCGGGCATTCAGAACTCACTAAGAGAGTGTGCATCAAAGGATACAACAATATCCTTCAGAAAGTTGAGAAAGGTCAGAACCACGGTAGTCGACCTTCGTCTATCAACAATGTGCATCAAAAGAGGATAATACCATAATAGTTATCTCTCGCACATCAGAAGGTCAACAGATAACGATACAACAAAGGTTATCCCTCATCAACCCAAAAGACTCAGCCAGTCGCCATCACTTCTAACAAATCAAAGACAGTATATGGATCTACGACTTGTTCAAAAAATAAATAGAAAAAAGACAAAAAGCCCGCTAAGTCGAAACTTAGTAATAAGTCGCTTAGGCAAAAGTCAGGAAAATTTAGGAAATGCAAAGAACAAGTCACGTGGTTAAATACCAAAAGCAAAAATATGAGTGGTTGTCGGGCCCAAGAAACCTCGTATTGATTCCTCAACCATTATAATGCTTTTCGAGAGATGAGTGCTCGTATCGAGATAGTTGAATTTAGGACTGAAGAACATCATGGAGAATGGGCGGGCACCAAATATTTTGAGCCTAAAAATCTTTTTTGTAAAAACCGTGAACCAGGCCATGTTACAACCCTCAAAAGTCCTAATGGAAGCATGGGTTAATTCAAAAGCATACAATGAAGAGATCACGTTTACCTGACTCCTACAGTTTGTGTTAAGTATCTATGTTGGTATCATATGCTCGTCTTATCTTTCATAAAGAAAATTTTTTCTGTTGCACTCCAAAAGTGTTTCGCTCACAAAAAAAAAAGTCTTAATGTTTTTCATACAAAACTTCAAGACGCATATATGTTGCATTATAATTGTCACAATAAACATTCTTCTACATGTAAAACAATTGTTTGACATTGAAGAAGTTCTCATAATGAACATCAGTGAAGAGTATAACTTTGTCCAAAGAAGAGAAACTTGATTATTTCTGTTGAGTTAGCAGTTATTGGTATCAAGGGGCAAGACGCTTAAGGACTCCTTTGAGCATATCACAGGTTGTCTTCTCAAGGTTCTGTTAACTTGGGGGCAATCAAATTGAAATTCAGCTCTTCGAATTTCTGCCAATCTGGGGGCAGGTCCTTAAAGAGCAATCAGCGTGTGATTTGGTCTCTCTCAAAGAACGGTTAACCTGGGACAACCGTCGTTTCATGATTCAATCAATCTAAGACAATTACTTCGAGATGTTGAAGCCTTCAGAAAGCTCTCATCAAGTTAGTTGCTCATATGCTGTTGGTCTGAAGCAATTACTTCGAGACATAGGAGTCTCTCTAGAGATCATCCGGGGGCAAGTCTTCCCTATGTTTGCATAGCCAATTATCCAAATGTAGTCAATCTGAAGGAGTCACCTTGACGCATTAAAGTACTTCCAAGGAGCACATTGTTTCATGCTATTTCTATAGCACAGTGAAGTCCATCCTTCAAGATTCAGTTAATCTGGGGCAGTCACATTAAGATACGGTAATATCTTCCAAAGGATTTGCTAATCAGGGGCATCCTGCATTAGAATACAAACTCGGGGGCAAGTTATCCCAGTATCAGATTACTGTAAACTGTTTCCAGCATTTTCTCAAAGCAAGTCTCTTCGGATAACCAACATATTGGCACAATGAATGCTATATACAGACAATTTTGTTCTGTATCTTCAAGTTGCTCAGAAATTTTCCTCTCAAGTGTCAACAGATATTGTGTTTAATTTGAGTGACAGGGAATTATGCTGAAAACTTCCTTTTGATGGGAAAATTGTTTCAAGAATCTCTCTTGGTCTTAACCAATCAAACAATCAAAGCATCTTCATGCCTTACCAATCATAAATCAAAACATATTGCATACACTAACATAAATCATGCATTAAATCATGCATCTCATATTGTGCAACAAAAATTGATTTGTTGGGTATCATTAAAAGTTCACGTCCGTAGTCGCTCGTCGATCATAATTAAAATCCGTTCACCGTAGTCGGCTCGTCGACAGCTATCATTTAAATCCGCCACGCCCGTAGTCGCTTCGCGGTAGTCGGCTCGTCGACTATTATCATTTAAATCCGCCACGCCCGTAGCCGCTCGCTCGATCATAATTATAATCCGCCACGCCCGTAGTCGCTTCACGCCCGTAGCCGGGCTCGTCGACTATTATAATTTAAATCCAGCTTCGGCTGGTAGTCGCTCGTCGATCATAATTATAATCCGCTCACGCTCGTAGCCGGCTTCACGTCGGTAGTCGGTTCACGCCGGTAGTCGGGCTCGCTCGACTATTATAATTTAAATCCGCCTACCGGTAGTCGGCTCGTCGACTATTAATTAAAGTCCGGTTCATGTATGGCGCCGCTTCTCGATCATTATTTAAATCGCTTCACGCCCGTAGCCGCCTCGCTAACCGTTATCATTAAATTTTAGTTTTCGTCTGGTGGTTTATCTTAAAAGTCAGTTCTCGTCTGATAATTCACCCTTCAAGGCCGAATTTCATTTGGTACATATCAGATAGTCCATGCATGTATGCATTCATAAATCATTACATAAATCATCGCGCGCCGATCACGCCGCCTTACTCATGTCATATCATAGCGTATTCATGCATAAACCTCCGCCAGACTTGGGATTTGTTCAGAATAAAGTCGAATGCGGGTGTCAAAGACCGTGTCTCAAACGACAATTCAATTTCTCTCCCCAGTGCCAGGTTAATGCTTGGGTGAAAGACAATTGACAATAGTGTCATTTCCCCAGTGAGGCCTCCTCCCCAGAGAATCAATTAATCATCCCCAGTGAACTCTTATGACAACAAGATCGTTCGCTTGGATTCCCCAGTGATGTCTTCCTTCTCTCAACAGTCAGGAAATCATGCATTATCTGCATTAGAAAAAAAATCATATCATGCATATCATACCCATGCATTAGCTTCGACTATCTATTTTGCAGGTTTTTCAACTGAAACTGTAGCTATCCTCGTAAGGATCAAATTGAAGGATTAGTTCTCAGACGACAAATTATCCTCTTTTCTACAAGCACAAGTTATACACTTGTATGGATCTCAACCACTGAGGTTTTCTCCAATCGAGGTCTCTTCCCCAGCGAAATAGTTATCTCTTTCCGTTGGACTCAAATGTCAGCAAAATTATTCAACCGGGAATCCCCAGTGAATTTTCCACACGGTTTTCTTACGAAGTTTCCCCAACGAAGATTATTTCTCTCCCCAAGTGAATCTCCTTCAGAAAGGATTACTACAACATTAGTCTTGGTATTTTCGAGATTTCTTTCGATAAGAATCTTCACAACAAATTCTACGGCATAATTCGCATTTCATTCTCGAAATGTTTTAAAATTACATCAAACTTCCGCGTTTATTTCAAAGAAGTTATCAACTACTCAACAAATAAATATCCACCCGCAGATGTTTATTCAATCTCAAGATATTTCTCCACTTGACGTTGATCCACATATCCGCTTGCTACAACGCATTGTCTATATAATGCCAAGAAATTGAAGCTCATTACCCTAGAAGTTTTCACCACCGAATCGATTCTTCCATCACCGATAAAGCTATCTCGCATACAAATTGAAGATCTTGTCAACTCGTGGTTGTTCAACATGTCCGTACATGTTCAAGAAGATCTCTCATCGAAGAAACGCGGAAACAAGATTTACCGACTTCATAAACATCTATATCACGTGTGCTGGATATTGTTTTGTTTATCCCCGAGAATTGTACTCTGCGCCATCGATTATTGTTCTCTGGTAACTCGTGGTTACATACCAAAGACATTCAAGATGCCATGGCTCTCGCACTGTGCACCAACAATTCGATATTGTTCTAGCCATATATCTTGTTAAGGTCTCCGTATTCCTTATTTATCGGGAACTCTTTGTTAAGTTCTCAATCTTGTCAATCGTGGAACTCTTTGTTAAGTTCTCAATCATGTCGATCGTGGAACTCTTTGTTAAGTTCTCAATCATGTCAATCGTGGAACTCTTTGTTAAGTTCTCAATCATGTCAATCGTGGAACTCTTTGTTAAGTTCTCAATCATGTCAATTTCTCAATTTTGTTTAAGGTCTGTGTATTCCTTAACCGCGTGGAACTCTTTGTTAAGTTCTCAATCATGTCAAATTCTTAATATATTGTTTTTCTTTCTTGAGAAGTTCGCTTTCTTCTCATAGCATTTTCATTAAAATTGTTGTCAAACTCATTTCGGTTACACGGTTATCCCCAGTATTGTTGAAATCTCCTAATTATTTCTCATTGGGCACTGTTGTGTTAAAGCATTCTGTTGATGCTTATCAAGTTTTCTTTTCAAGTTTTGTTCCTTGACTCTGTAGTCAAGATATATTATCTGTTTCTTTTGTGGCATTGATTTCCCGCGTAGGGCAAATTTACGGGGTTCTCTGGTATTCAATCCTCTTCCACCTTGAACGTTCGAAACCTGCCACTGTTTCTCACTTACCAGGTTTAAGATGATTGAATAGGGGCAACTGTCGCACCCCAAAATTTACCCTCATAAGCTCAGGGTTTTAACTTCCGGAAACAACTTGTGAGTTTGTTTTTATAAGGAGTGATCATGAGACATCCCTTCTTCAAGGAATACACTCTTTTGAAAGTGCACAAGATCAATACTTTATTCCCTTGTATTTCTCATAAGATCATTGCATCACTAAAAGTTTCATGTGATGGTGTACTCCTAAAGTCAAAATTGGGATTTTATCAAAAAGAAATCATTTGTTCAAGAAATAATCAATTAGGTTTTGAGTCTCCACTTACCTAAAATGATCTATCTTAATCAGTCATCGACATTTGATCTTCAAAATTCCCAACTTTTTCTCATGATCTACCTTGAATCGACCAATTAGGGTTTTGATCGAAGATAGTGAATCATTGACTTTCTGCTCAATGGATGACCTATTTTCTTGAAGATCGGTCTTAACATCTTCAATGCAGCATCTTGACCTAATTTCTTGATTCAAAACATTGCAAAGTCCATGTTTCTTCATCAGACAAATTCTGAACCATCTGATGAAAATTCATCTGCTCAAAAAAGTCAAACTTTGACTTTTGGTCAACTTTTTCAAAACCAAATTTTTTCAATCATAAAACATTTCAAATAATCCATCATGATCATAAAAATCAAGAAATATGAAAAGTCAACAAAAGTCAAGATTTGAATTTTTTAACACTTAGAAATTTTTCAAGTGTTAAAAACATGGTTTTTCCTCACTTTCATGGCCATTTTTCACCTAGATCCATTTTGATTCAAGAAAAACTCAAAACATGAAAGTTGTAGGTCTTGTTACAAGCTTTCTAAAAAGTCCAAGAACTTGCAAAAAGACTTTGTCTAGCTATGGTTTTGATTTTGAAACATAGAGCTCCAAAACCATGGATTTCCAAAATCATGCATCAAAATTACAAGTTGTTTTGCAACTTTCTCCCTTCTAGAAGCCTTGTCACTACATGAGATAGAATTTAAGAGAAAAAATCTTATGTAAATTGCTAGGAAAGAATATAAAAACACTTGAGTTTTTTAAGTAATGATTAAAAAGATTCCATTTGCATTTAATGAAGGAATATTCTTTCTTAAGCCTTAAGCTTCCAAATTGCTCTTTTAATCTTATTTTACCTTGACATTTTCATAATCCTTTGCCTATAAATAGAGGTTCCTACTTCATTCAAAAAGACACCAAAACAATTCCAAACTTGTTTTCTCATTTCTCTCTTATTTTGCAAGTTTTCTAAGTTTTCAAAGAGGTTAGAATCCCAAATTGCAAATTCTTGCAAGTTCCAACAAATGGTGTCATTCTAACATGTTCTAAATATCATTTAGAATTTTTTTGGAACTTCAAACCCTAAAAAAAAAAGCCAAAATCAAAATTTTCCATAAATCATTTCCAAAACTCATAAAATGCAAATTTGAGCCATAACTTCCAAACTCTTAATTCACTTGTGCTTGTTATAATTTTTCACTTCAAACACCTTCTATACATCATATAGAAGTAATCCAAATCATCATTCCATCATCGTAAACATAGAATCATGAAAATCGATTCTCACTTCAAGTAATCGAATTGGACTTGGTCGAATAATCCGCACCATTTCAAACCAAGGTAAGCATACTAATACCTATTTTATGATTATGTCAAAAATATTTTCTTTTTATTATATTTTATTAAGTCAAAAATGAGACATTTTAAGTATTCTTAATACTTTTCAAAAGATGTTTTCTTTCCAATTTTCAAACTTAAATCTTTTTTTCAAAACTTCTTGTGAATATCCTTCACTTTTCAAAACCATTTTCAAAACCTCCTAAAAAACACTTTCATAATTAAATTTCTAAACCTCGATCCAACGTCGAGATTCTTTTTCAAAATATTTTCATAAATAAATATTCTACTTTCTCTCCTCCCAAACATATGGTAGTCAGATCGACCGATCGTATGTTTGACTTCTTAAATGAATCTAATCAACGTGAACCTTGTTTCACCTCACCTTTCGCAACAAACTTTTGGGTAGAAAAGATAATTAGGATGTTTCTGTCCACTCATCCGAGTATTTGGGGCATTATCCGTTGAACGCTTATGGTCCAATACTGCCTCCTACATAAAAATAACTCAACTCACTCAAACTCTTTATCGCTCATATGCGATCATCAAACTCTTTTCTTACAAAGTGCAATAACCATTTCAAACACGAACAAAGACTTAAGCTTTTCAAACAAACAAAACAAGTCCAAGTTCAAGCATTTGAAATGTTTAATGCACGATTTTTCTTATAAAATCAATACAACCAATTTAAAACCTTTTCAAGAGGAACTACGGAGTTTTGACTTTCCCATTGCACAAGGGAATACGAGGCACACGGTTCAAACCGTACAAACTCAAAATAATAATAAATAAACCCCGTTTCTTTTATTTCTCGATCATAACTTAAATTAGCAATTTAACACACAAACACTTAGAACTAAACGGGTCCCATCGAGTACGATGGATGTAAGGGGTGCTAATACCTTCCCCTTACATAACCGACTCCCGATCCCACTTTTTGGTCACGTAGACCGCCTTATCCGCTTGTTTGGGGTTTTATCTATATTTCCCAGTTCTTTTCAGAACAAATAAAATTAGGTGGCGATTTCACTATTTTCGAGAATTTAAAAGATTTTGGAAAATCGAGTTGCTTCAGAAATCAACAAGGTGGTGTGAGTCAACATATACTGTCTTAGTCGGCGAGCTGCCCAAGCCAAAGCGTTGCAAGTTTTCTCGAGCTGTGAGTATCTTGTTTCACAGTCGGTAAACTTTTTGCTAAGGTAGTATATTGCATACTCTTTTCGACTGCACTCGCCATGTTGCCCCAACACACACCCCATTGAGTTCTCTAACACCGCCAAGTACATGATAAGAGGTCTTCCTTCGGCAGGCGGCATCAGGATAGGAGGACTCTGTAGGTACTCCTTGATTTTGTCAAAAGCGATCTGGCAATCATCGTTCCATTCCACCACTTGATCTTTCTTCAGCAGCTTGAAAATTGGCTCACGAGTAGCAGTTAGATGCGCAATGAATCTGGCAATGTAGTTCAATCGGCCCAAGAAACCTCTGACTTCCTTCTCGGTGCGGGGAGCTGGAATTTCTTGAATAGCTTTAACCTTGGCGGGGTCAACTTCAATACCTTTCCCACTGACAACAAACCCTAGGAGTTTACCGGATCTGACTCCAAAAGTGCATTTGTTGGGATTGAGTCTCAGTCTCTACTTCTTCAACCTGTCAAACAGTTTCCGTAGATGATCAAGATGTTCTTCTTCAGTCTGTGACCGAGCTATCATATCGTCGACGTAGACCTCTATCTCGTGATGGATCATGTCATGAAATAACGTCACCATGGCGCTACGCGCGCTCTTCATCGAACGGCATAACCTTGTAGCGAAAGTGCCCCACTGTAACGAAAGTAGTCTTCTCCATGTCTTCTGGAGCCATTTTGATCTGATTGTAACCGGAGAAACCATCCATGAAGGAGAAGACGTTATGCTGAGCGGTGTTGTCAACCAGAACATCAATATGAGGAAGTGGAAAATCGTCTTTTGGACTCGCTTTGTTCAGATCTCTGTAATACACACACATTCGAACTTTGCCATCCTTCTTAGGTACGGGTACCACGTTTGCAACCCACTGTGGATAAGAAGTAACAACTAAGAAACCGGCGTTGAACTGCTTCATAACTTTGGCTTTGATTTTCTTTGACATCTCAGGACGCATTCGACGAACCTTCTGCTTCACTGGGAGAAAACCTTCTTTTGTCGGCAATCGATGTACCACAATAACAATGTCTAAACCTGGCATGTCTTCGTATGACCAAGCAAAAACTTCAATATAGTCTCGTAGCATCTGAACCAATCTCTCTTTGACACTGTTCTCAAGACCCGCTTCTATCTTGATCTCTTTTCTCGCCTTCATCAAGACCCAAATTCACAACCTCAACTCGCTTCCGTGGTCAGATAACTCGCTCTTCTTGTTGTAGCATCGACAAGTTCTCCGCACTTCACAATCTTCCTCACCCTCGCTTCGCTTGGTAGATCGGATTATCAAGTCATATTTAGCAATAGCATAGTCATATCAACGAGATTCGGAGTGATTCTGCAATGTATCACGTGGGTGTGTGTAAGAAACACATAGCTTTTTGAAGGGGTGATAAAGTAAAAGAAAGAAAACCACAATTGCACCACAATTGAATGCAAAAGTCCAACGATTTTATTGAATGAAAATATGCAAATGATAGATAATAACCCTCACAAACGAGCCATGATGCCCCGGGCAAGGCACTAGGCTTTAGAGTTTATTGTTCAAAACATAGAAAATACGAAAAGCAAAACAACAACAAGAGCAATTACTCCTGTCTAAAGGAGATTGGTATGACGTCTTCAGTCTTCCAATTGTTGAGTCCGTTGTCGGGAGTTGGGAAGATCCACTTGCTGATGTCGAAGTCGTTGTCGTCGTCTTCTATAGCACGGATTCCACTGGCCGATGCGAAGGAAGTTGGCCGGCACGTCACGGCGTATCATCTTCTCGACCGATGGTAAAACCTAAACCGCCTTGTCGATTTGAAAGGAAGATCAGGGAGCCGTCCCCAAATAGTACTACCTCCTTCTTCAACAGCAGCTTGAGCATCTTTTAACGAGGCCATCCTAGGCGGAACTTGTGTAACTTCAGGAGTGATAGGAGAGTCAACAGGCATGACGCTTGGGATTGTTTCAAAAGCTTGACAGGGAGTCTCGAAGATTTCACCCTCCATCTCGAGGTATCGGAATGACTGTAGATGACTGACCATATATTCTTCTTCGCCACATCAGAACAACCTTCCTTTCATGGTATTTCGCCGATGTGGTGTAGGTAAGTCCCCATGTATCCAAGGGCGTCCAAGTAGGCAAGAGTAAGCTGGACGGATGTCTATGACAAAGAAAGTGGAATCAAAAGTCTGGGAACCGACTTTAACAGGCAGGATGAGCTCTCCAAGTACTGTTCGCTTAGAACCATCAAAAGCTCTAACAATAATGTCATTGGGTTTCAGAACTAATCCTTCAACATCAAGTCGATCAAAAGCAGTCTTCGGTAGGATGTTCAAAGCAAAATCGGTATCCACCAAAACATGAGACAACGTAATGCCCTTGCATTCAACAGAGATGTGCAAGGCTTTGTTTTTTCTTCCAGACTCAAATCAAGATCGAGAAGCCTAGGCCGTTGTTGGCACCGTGCTAGCAATACAAACTTCAAATTGATCAAGAGTGGTGTCTTGCGTGCGTGAGCATTCTTAAACTTCACCAAGGCGTTAGCATGAGCCTCGAGCACAAGAGCAGAGCAAGCATGGAGATCTTGGACGGAGTCTGTCCAACTGCTCCACAACATTGTAGTCACTCTTCTTGATAATCTTCTAATTTCCTCCATTTCTTGTTTGGAGGTGTCTTCAGTAACTTCCTTTGGTACTTCTGGCTGAGCAGGATGAGTCACTGGTTCTTTCCCTCTAGTCTTGGGAACTGATTGAATAGCTGGAATGCGAGCTAGAGTCGCAGTGTCTTTTGGAGGTGAGATTTTTGGAGAGAACACTCTTCCGGTTTTGTTGTCGATGTCAGGAATGGTAGCTTCAACTGTAATATCTTCAATGGTCAAAGGATCTTGCTTGACGCCATGATAGTAAACATCAGCTCCATAGTTCCAAGGGATAGCTTTTTCAGAGGAATACGGAACTGGTCTGGGAGAAGTAATAATGAGAGGTGCCACTCTAGGCACAGAATCAGCAGAGGAAATCCTTATCGTGTTAACATCAGCATAGTCTTCTGGGAAATCGTCACCCCATCCGGTTGCCTTAACATCTTCAATAGGAATTTTGTAGCTTTCAGGAACAGTGTACTTCACCATGTAATCAAACTTTCCACTTGGCTGCCCCAAGGTATCCCATGCAGACGGTACAGCTTCATTCACATCTTCGATCTTCAGTTTCTTAGACATGTCTTCACACAGACTCTCCACAGGCGGTTTCAAGAATAGTATTTCACGGTTATCCATCATGCACTGAACACGTCTTCTCAACCAAGCACAACCATCAGGTGTAGATGGGCACCAGCGACAATTCTCTAGGCATCTTGGATTGACACCGGCTTGTAGTAAATTCTTCTTAACAGTCATCAGGGGAATGGTCAAGTCATCTATGTTGAAAACGTAAGTATCCTCACCAACAACATTCGAACTTTTGTCATGGTTAGGCATAGGCGCATTGATCACATTCGGGGTCTCGACAGGAGGATCAAACTCAATCTGCTTAGCTTCAATCATATCTTGAATCTTGTTCTTCAGAGCCCAACAGTTGTCGTGTCCTCTGGCTATTGGAGTGGTAAGCACACTTAGCATTAGGATTGTATCTGAGAGGAAGTGTTGACACTCGAGGAGGATCCTTCAAAGTAATCACCGCTTTCAACATGTGTTGCAAGGCTTGTGACAATGGCATGTTGATCTTCGAACCGCCTTCGTGGCGCTGCTCGCGTTGTCTCGCCGAGGTTGCCGATGTAGGATTCGAGATCACAATCGCCCCACGATTGAGCACGGTCGGTCTTGGCTCGGCTTTTCTGACCATACACAACATTAGTTTCTTTCTTACCACCAAAAGATCTTTTCGCAGCATTTGAAGATGTCTCTACCTGAATCTTCCCACTCTTGATACGAGCTTCAATGCTTCCTCATCAATATCACTCGGTGAATCCTCAAGAGTTTCCAATCGATGATTGAAGAATGGGCTGCTGTTGTTCCCATAAACATATCAACCAACTCCCTATTGGACAAGGGTGGCTGAACTCTGCCTGCTAGATCTCTCCATTTTTGAGCATACTCTTTGAACTTCTCGTCTCGACCCATAGACATGCTCTGTAGTTGCATGCGAGTGGGTGTCAATTTAGCATTGTACTCATACTGTCTGTAGAAAGCGTCTGCTAAGTCACTCCAAGTACGGATACGATCATTTTCTAGCTGATAATACCACTCCAACTGAGTTCCGGACAAACTCTCTTGAAAATAATGCATCCACAACTTTCACATCGTGGGGATTGATCTTCTGAACATAGGACTTCAAATGCAGTTTCGGACAAGACATGCCATCATACTTGGCAAAAGTAGGAACTTTGAACTTGGGAGGAATCACCACACCAGGTACAAGACTTAAGTCATCAAAATTCAGCCCGGACATCTTCAGGTTTTATACAGCATTCAAACGGTCTTCAAGTTGCTTGTACTTGTCATCCTCATCAGAGTACTGGTCATTGTCATAGTGATCCTCTCTCTCTTTCTCGGGCTCACGCTGACTGCCTTCTTCATTGCCCTTGACGCTCCCCTCATTCTTGACACTTTCTTCTGAGAGCTCTATCCGGCTGACTACGTTAGGACCACCTTTGTATCGTCTGCCCATGTTGAGAACACCAACGACCCTCTTCTTTCTGTTGATGAGCTTCTTCAGATCTTCTTGGCCTTGGACCAAGCTAGTGAACATCTCCTGGAACTGAGCATTCTGAGCCTGGAGATCTTTGACAGTCTGTTCAAGAGCCATTTCTGCTAAAATAAATAGCGAGAAATGAGAAAACTAATCTTCAATGTACCTGTTATGAGATGTTATGCTATGTTATGCGATGTTTATGCAAATGCAATGCAATGTTTTCAAGGACCTTAGAGATTTAAATTTGTTAAACACAAACATTTATTAGTTCTCATTTTATTTTTTCTTTTAAGTTCAAAAGATAGTTCAAAATAATAAAAGAAAAGCATAAAAATCCTAAAGCTCTAAGTCTCCCACGGCGCTTCCTCTTGATGCCGAGGTAGGCTGATGTTTCTCCTCGTGAAGTAGCTTGGTCAACTCTAGCACTTTCTTCTCGCTATGACCGAGCCTCAAAGGTATCCCTTTCTTCTTTAAGCTAAATCCAGGATCTCTTCAAGTCTTCAAAATCGTAGGCATGTCAGGATGGAGAATAGTATAGGGTACGTCACCTATAGCAACAGGTTCAATAATTATTGGTAATACAGGCGTGAATGGCATCATGAGGTTTTGAGCTCGAGCTCGCACCCATTTGAGGTAAGGTTCCCAAGGAATGGAGTTTTGGTGCCCCAAAGTCTTGGTATCAGTCTTCTTTACCATGCCCCAAGCGTGTATGAACCTTCGCTAATCGAGATCGTGATTGTAATCGAACACAATATCTTGGAGAAGCATATCATGAGGACCATCTCTTCGAGCAAAACCAAACTGACGTAGAGCTAGAGAAGGGTTGTAAGTGATACCTCCCCTTATACCAAGGAGTGGTACATTAGGGAATTCTCCACAACGCTCAATGAAAGTGAAGTCCTTTTGAGAGAAAAGACTCCAATGGATATCTGAATGAGAGAGTGACATTAGCCTTTGAGACCACTTCAATCTTTGCTCGTTCTTCAAAACTGATGGAGGAAGGTGCGAAATAAACCACCTGGAAAGTAACGGTATACAACACATGAGAGTTCCTTGTCTCTTAGTAGTACGAGTGTGGAGAGAATGTAAGATGTCTCCAAGCAAAGTAGGCACAGGATTGCGGGTAAGAAACAACTTGATGGCGTTGACATCTATGAATTGATCCGAGTTAGGCAATAGAACCAAACCATAGATTAGCAAGGCCACAACGTCTTCGAATGCATGGAAACTCATAACTTTGAGGAATTCTCGGGCTTTCTTAATCAGGAACTTAGCAAGTAAACCCTTAACTCCGCTTCTAGTTTCCCAATTGGCTTCAATGTCGGAGCGCTTTAGATGTAATATGGATGCGATGTCTTCGTACCTAGGAACCTTTTCTAGACTGGTGAATGGCATTTGGTCAAGAATAGGTACCCCAAGTAGCTTAGAGAACTCTCCCAAGGTAGGAACTAACTGATAATCTGGGAATGTAAAGCAATGGTGTTTCGGATCGAAGAACTGGAATAGGACATGCATCATATCTTCTTCAAAACCGGAGATAACCAAGTCAAGCAGATAACCATGTCTCTTGATGAACTGAGCATGATCAGGAATTTCTGAAACCAATTCTTTGAGCTGAGAAGGTATACCCATGAAGTTGATTCGGATAGTCTTTCTAGAAGCCATAATCCCTACAAAATAGAGCAAAGATAAATCCCTAGGTCCTTGAAATAGTTAGAAATGATATGCAATGTGATGATGTCATGATGTCATTTTTAGCACACACAAACAATTCACACAATGAGCCTAGGTTTAAGGCTCGCATGAGGTATAAGTGTTTACCCCACCAAAAGTTTGAGTTGGTTCATCCTGTCCTATAATAGTAACCGGGTTCTAGGAATCTCATATCATTGATCTTTCTCGTAGGCGTTTATTTCAATACGACTACCAAGTGGTTGACCGAAAATATCCCAAAAGTCTAATCTCAATGAGCGTAGCATCGAGTATCAGCCAACCTTAGTCTGCACCAAAGCCGACCATCTCACTACCTTCTAATGGCCAAGATGGGTCAATTAAGGTTCTAAAATTTTAGTTAGTGCTTGATGACACCACGCAGAAGCAAAATAATATCCTCAACTTGGGAATGAAGAGTATCAGGACATCCAAAGTGTCACACTAACGTAGCCATCATGTTGACCGTTTCGATATACGTCTAACGGTCGCGATGATTTATTGCTACTTACCTAAAAGGAAACCCGGATCCGGGTGTAGGATCCCCCACAAATATAATACCCAAGCAACCCTTAAAGATAAAGCAAGTCAAACAAAGCAATAAAGGTGATCTAGAAATCCCTAAGGCATTCTCTTTAGGTGTCTCCCACAGAGTCGCCAGCCAGAATACGGTGAACTGACTTTGAGATTTTTGTATCGCAAATATGCGGATAGCAAGAGTCGCCACCGACTTTTCTTTTATCCAATTAAGGGAAGGTGAAAAGAACAGGAAAAGACCTTCGTTAGATTCTGAGTAAGGGAGAATAGTAAGGTTATGAGTACGGGCTCTTAGTTGCTCTTAGATCACTTTAAAATTGTGCTTTCTGTGTGTTTGAAAAAATGTTTTGAAAAGGCATTTCGCTTTGACTTTGTAATGATTCATGTAGGAATGTATACAAAGTGTTTGGAAATGTTTCGTTTTGAAAAGAGTTTGAACTTTGACAAAAAGTGTGAGGTGTGAAAAGTATTTTGATAGAGCAAGCAACTAAAAGTCTTATTACCTACTCAGAATGGTCGTTTTCGTGTTGTTTTACGTTCCTTTAGAATAGCGCTATCCATACCATTAATTGGTAGGTAACCTTATTCGTTGGATGTAAGAGGGACATTCGAAGGGACATCGGATGGTCATAGAAAGCAACTTGTAGGAAGTATCCTAGCACATTCGAAGGGACTATCATCATTTTTCGTAGGCGACAATCGAGGGTCAAGATCATGTATTTGGAGGCGACATCGTGGGTCTATGATCTTTGTATCGAAGGGACTATGATGATTTTTGAAGGCAACGATGCTAGAATACCTCTACGGTCGAGGGACTTGATCATTTAATCGAAAGGCAACGAGAGAGAATTACCCTAAGGGGTGCATGTGTGAAAAAGTGTGTTGATTTCAGATATGTTATCTTGGAAATTATGAGTGATCTATGTCCAATTTTATCTTGCCATACACGCCTAATTACTAGAAGTTTATAGGATGCGGAAAATAAATGGCGGAAATGTAAAGTGCGGAAAGATAAAGTCCTACGCTATTACATGGCTTTGGGGCAGATACATAATTGAAAGTGCGGAAAATAAAAGCCCTAATTAAACTATTACATCCCATAGGCAATTACATAATTGGAAAAGAAAAGCAATAAAAATCGTCCGAAACGGTGTAACCTGTGAATAGATGCAAAATCGAAAAACGGAAGAAAATTGCATAAGAGGAAAATGTTAGTAAAAATAAGTATTTTTGAATGAGAAAAAGTTTTTGTGTTAATAATAACATAAATATAATAAGATAAATTTTTGGGAATTTTTGGAGTTGATTTGATAATTTAAAAACAATTAAAAGCTATTTAAATGATTAATTAGAAATTAAATTAAATATGCATGCAAAAATAATAATTTTTATATTAAAAATTAAATAAACATTTTTCTGATGATTATGCAAAAAGTAAATATTTTTGGTGTTTTTTAGATGCATGATAAAAATTATTGAAGATAAAATAAATTGGATGGAAAATAATTAAAGAAAATATAAAAAGTAAAAAAAAAATGTTAGTTTTCTAACTTGTGAAAAAACAATTGCCATGGCTGGGATTCGAACTCAGGTCCCCTGCTTCACAACGCGCTGCCACGACCAACTGAGCTAGAGCGCCCACGTGTTTTGAAAACGAAACGAGTTGTTTTTAAATGAAACTGCTTCCTAGGAATTCAAATTCACGCGCGAAGAACGTCATCTTCTTCGTTTGAATTTCTGGGAATTTTGCGTCGGTCTTGCTCGACGCTAAGGCCCCTGTAAACATCAAAAATCCAGCACAAGCAATATAAATGAAATCTAAAGGCATGGTTCGATTGGAAACATTGCTCTGAACACGATGGTGGTGTTCTTTTTGTCCAATTTTTCCTATTTAGGGAGTCCCTAATTCGAACCAGAAAACCCTAAACATGGCATATTTGGATTCAGGCCATGAAAATGCAATTCGATTGTCCAGATAGCTTGCAAACTTCAAACTAAACACAAATCAAACATCAAAACATGTTAAAAATGCATGATAAACAGAATTCGATTTTGAAAAAATAAGGACAAACCAAAACCGGATTGCTTGATTCTTGATGTTTTTGAATGATGTAAAGGTCTGGATCGATTCTGGAGACCTCAAGGAATGCAATGGAATGCCTGGAATTGGCTGAATCGAGCTGGAACTAGGGCTGCCACTTGCTTGCAATACATGGTTTTTTTGAGTTTGGAATAGGGTTCTTGAGGCAATTTTTCTGTTCTTTCTTGTTGTGTAGGCATTGTATATTTATAGTGGATGGATTTAGGTCTGAATTCAAGAGAAAATCATGAGCCAATCAATGTAAAATTTTTTGATTTGGTATGAAATCAAATCTTCCTTTTTTTGATCCAATTTTCATCAATTCCTTGCCAAATCAAAGCCAATTTCAAATTGACAGCTTTTATGAGTTGCTTGGACCTCAAGAATGAGAGAAAATCCAATTTGCATTTAATTTTGATTTTATACCTTATTTTTTAATTTAATTTGTATTTAAATGAATAAAATCCAAATTAAATAGAAAAATAAAGAGCTAAAATTCGTGGCATTGGGCTTGGATGTTCCAAATTGTCTAAGGAACAAGTTTGAATGAAGAAAAACTAGGCCCATTTGCAAAATTTTGATTTTAGCAAGTATTTTCTTTGTGCACTTCTTCAAAAATGCCCAACTTGTACAAGGTGTATTTTGCTCAATTTTCCATATTTTTGAGTGCTCTTGGACTTTATAGAAAGCTCTAAGTGTCCTCTAACCAACCTCTTTGGTTTCATCTCAATTGAGTTTCCATGCTCAATAAATCTTCGTAACAAAAGTTGACTTTTGTTGACTTTGAAAAGGACCTGTAATATTTTGATCCATACCTTCCAAATGAAGCATTTTTTGAACATTCTTGTGAGACATGAAGTTGTAGAGAATTGAATTTCCTTCAATATGAGAGGTGGTGGAAAAATTTCTGAGAAAGTATGAAGAAGTTATGCTCAGTCAAAGTTCAGTTGACTTTTCACTAAAAAACCCTAATTTGGAAAGTTTGACTTTTGAGCAAATCTTGAGTTTTCTTGATGAATCATGATCAACCCTTGATAAAATGATGAATGTAACTTCAAAATGAGGATGTTGACCAAAAATCATGAAGTTTGACTGTATGTTGACCACAGTTGACTTTTTGTCCAATACAACTGATTTTCAACCATCTGAGCAATTGTCTGAGGAAACTTGACTTGTGAGGCTTGAAACTTGACATGGAGAGTCTTTGAAACATATGAGGAGGCATGATGACCATTGGAGATGTTGGAAGTCCATCTTGATCTGAGACTTGCCAAACCCTAGTTTGGGTTGATTGTCTAGGAGAGGGTTTGTCTGATCAATCCTTGAGGAATCCTTGAGCATGGATGTATGAAATGTCTTAAGAAGTAGGAGGGAGAATTTTGGGGTATGACAACGGGCTCTTAGTTGCTCTTAGATTATTTTCAAAAATGCTTTCTGTGTGTTTGAAAAATGTTTTGAAAAAGGCATTTCGCTTTGAATTTGTAATGATTCATGTAGGAATGTATACAAAGTGTTCAGAATTTTTTTTGTTTTGAAAAGAGTTTGAACTTTGACAAAAGTGTGTGGTGTGAAAAGTATTTTGTTTGAGCAAGCAACTAAAAGTCTTATTACCTACTCAGAATGGTCGTTTCGTGTTGTTTTAGTTTCCTTTAGAATAGCGCTATCCGTATCATGAGTTGATAGGTAACCCTTTTCGTTGGATGTAGAAGGGACATTCGAAGGGACATCGGATGGTCATAGAAGGCAACTCATAGGAAGTATTCTAGCACATTCGAAGGGACTATCATCATTTTTCATAGGCGACAATCGAGGGTCAAGATCATGTATTCGTGTTTACATCGGGCCTATGATCTTTGTATCGAAGGGACTATGATGATATATTTCGTAGGCAACGGTGCTAGGATACCTCTACGTTCGAGGGACTTGACCATTTGTATTCGTAAGGCAACGAGAGAGAATTACCCTAAGGGGTGCATGTGTGAAAGAGTGTGTCAAATTCAGATATGTGTTATCTTGAAATTATGAGTGATCTATGCCCAATTTTATCTTGCCATACACGCCTAATTACTAGCAGTTTATAGGGTGCGGAAAATAAATTGCGGAAAGTAAAGTGCGGATAAATAAAGTCCTACGCTATTACATGGCTTTGGGGCAGTTACATAATAAGAGTGCGGAAAATAAAATCCCTAATTAAACTATTACATCCCATAGGCAGTTACATAATTGAAAAAGAAAAGCGAGAAAAAATCGTCCGAAACGTTACAACCTGTAAACAGATACATAATTGGAAAACAAAAGAAATTGCATAAGAAGAAAATGTTAGTAAAAAGAAATATTTTTGAATGAGGAAAAAGGTTTTATGTTAGTAATGACAACAATATGATAAGATAAATTTTTGGTAATTTTCTGGATCGTTTTGGTAATTTAAAAACAATTAAAAGTCATTTAAATGATTAATTAATAATTAAATAAAATATGCATGCAAAAATAATAATTTTAATGCTAAAAATTAAATATGTATTTTTCTAATAATAATGCAAAAAAAGAAATATTTTTGGTGATTTTTAGATGCATGATAAAAATATTGAAGATAAATTAAATTGTATGAAAAATAATAAAGAAAATAGAAAAATATGTTAGTTTTCTAAATGACAAAAATATTTGGTCTTGCCAAGTTTCGAACCGGTGTCCCTTGCTTCACACACGCGCTGCCATGACCAACTGAGCTAGAGCGTCCACGTGTTTAAGAATTGAAACGAATACATTTTAAGCGCAAACGCCTTCTGATTGCCCAGAACACGCGCGAAGAACATCGTCTTCTTCGTTTGAAAATTCAAACACTTAGCGTCGGTCTCACTCGACGCTAAGGCCCCTGCAAAAAATCAAAATCCAGTACAAGCAATATAAATGTAATTCAAAGCCATGGTTCGATTCGTTTTTGTCCACTGATCATCCTGGTAACCTTGGTTTAGCCCAGTTTTACGTGTTTTAGGATGCCCTAAATCGGTTCAGAAAACCCTAGCCATGGTGATTTTCGATTCAGGCCATGAAAATGCAATTAAGCTATGCAGAAAGTTTCCAAACTTCGTTCTAAACACAAAACAAACATCAAAACATGTTAAAAACGCATGGGAATTAAAAATTGATTTTGGAAAAAGTTTGACAAACCGAAATCGGGATTGCTCGATTCTTGATGTTTTTGAGGTTTGTAAAGGTCTGGAATGCTTCAAGAGGCTTCAAGGAACGTGATGGAGTGCTTGGAATCAACTTAAACGATCTAAAACCAAGGCTGCAGGTTGCTTGAAAGGCACGGATTTTTGGCTTTAGGTTAGGGTTTCTTTGAGCAATTTTTATGTTCTTTCTCATGTTGTACGCATTGTATATTTATAATGGATGGATTTTGGGCTGAATTCAAGAGCAAATATTGATCAATCAATGCAAAAAATATTTGATTTTGTATGAAATCAAATCTTCCTTTTTTGATCCAATTTCATCAATTTCTTGCCAAATCAATGTAAATTTCAAAATTTTCCAGCTTGTATGAGTTACTTGGATCTCAAGAATGAGAGAAAAATCAACTTTGCATTTAATTTTGATTTTATACCTTATTTTTTAATTTAATTTGTTTTTAAATGAATAAAATCCAAATTAAATAGAAAAATAAAGACAAAATTCGTGGCATTGGGCTTGAAGGTTCCAAATAAGATAAGGAACAAGTTTAAACCAAGAAAAACTAGGCCCATTTGCAAAATTTTTGATTTTGACAAGTATTTCTCTTTGTGCACCTCTTCAAAAATGCCCAACTTGTGAAAGGTGTAGTTTGCTCAATTTTCCACATTTTTGAGTGTTCTTGGACTTTTTAGAAAGATCTAGGTGTCCTCTAAACAACCTCTTTGGTTTCATCTCAATTGAGTTTCCATGCTCAATAAAAATTCATTACAAAAAGTTGACTTTTTGTTGACTTTGAAAAGGACCTGTAATATTTTGATCCATACCTTCCAAATGAAGCATTTTTTGAACATTCTTGTGAGACATGAAGTTGTAGAGAATTGAATTTCCTTCAAAATGAGCTTTGGTGGGAAAATTTCTGATAAAGTATGAAGAAGTTATGATCAGTCAAAGTTTGGTTGACTTTTCACCTAGAAACCCTAATTTAGAAAGTTTGACTTTTGAGCAAATCTTGAGTTTTCTTGATGAATCATGATCAACCCTTGATCAAATGATGAATGTGACTTCCAAATGAGGATGTTGACCAAAAATCATGAAATTTGACTGTATGTTGACCACAGTTGACTTTTTGTCCAATACAACTGATTTTCAACCATCTGAGCAATTGTCTGAGAGAATTTGACTTGTGAAGCTTGAAACTTGACATGGAGAATATTTGAAGCATATGAGGAGGCATGATAACCATGGGAGATGTTGGAAGTCCATCTGGATCTAAGAATTGCCAAACCCTAGTTTGGGTTGATTGTCTAGGAGAGGGTTTGTCTGATCAACCCTTGAGGGATCCTTGAGTATGGATGCATGAAATGTTTTGAGAAGTAGGAGGGCAAATTTTGGGGTATGACAGCGATCATAAGAGTTTAAAGTATCTATTTGATCAAAAATAGTTGAATATGAGCAAAGAAGATGGTTGGAATTCTTGAAAGATTATGATTTTGGTTTGAATTATCATCCGGGTAAAGCGAATGTTGTAGCGGATGCTTTGAGTAGGAAGTCTTTGCATTTGTCGATGTTGATGGTACGAGAGTTGGATTTGATTGAGCAATTCAGATATTTGAGTTTGGTTTGTGAAGTGATGTCTTCGTGTGTTAAGCTTGGTATGCTGATGCTGACTAGTGGTATTTTGGATGAGATTCGAGAAGGTCAGAAATCTGAGTTAGTTTTGGTTGATAAGTTGTTGTTGATCAATCAAGGTCGCGGTGGTGATTTTCGGATTGATGAGAATGGTATCATGAGATGTCGTGATAGATTTTGAATTCCTGATGTTGGTGATTTGAGAAAGAGAATTCTTGATGAATGACATCGTAGTGGATTGACTATTCATCCTGGAGCTACTAAGATGTATCAAGATTTGAGAAAGTTATTTTGGTGGTCTGGTTTGAAGAAGGATATTGTAGAGTTTGTGTATTCTTGTCTAATCTGTTAGAAGTCTAAGTTTGAACATCAGAAACCGTCTGGATTATTGCAACCGTTATCCATTCCTGAGTGAAAGTGGGATAGCATTTCTATGGATTTTGTTTATGGATTTCCGATTACTCCGAGTAGTCATGATTCTGTTTGGGTTATTGTGGATAGATTGACAAAATCTGGTCACTTTATTCATATTTTGATGGATTATCCTATGGAAAAGTTTTCTAAGTTGTATATTGAGAAATTTGTGAGTTTGCATGGTGTTCCATCGAGTATTGTTTCAGATAGAGATCTGAGGCTTAATTCACATTTTTGGGAAGGTTTGCAAAGTGCTTTGGGTACAAAGTTACGTTTGAGTTCGGCGTATCATCCGCAAACTGATGGTTAGACTGAAAGGATGATTCAATCATTGTAAGATCTTTTGAGAGCTTGTGTTTTAGAGCATGGAGGTTCTTGGGATAGTTATTTGCCTTTGATTGAGTTTACCTATAACAATAGTTTTCATTCGAGTATTGGAATGGCTCCGTTTGAAGCTTTGTATGGAAGAAGGTGTAGGACGCCTTTATGTTGGTATGAATCTAGTGAGAGTGTTGTGGTTGGACCTGAGATAGTTCAACAGACTACGAATAAGATTAAAATGATTAGGGAAAAGATGAAGACTGCCCAGAGTCTTCAGAAGAGTTATCATGATAAGAGGAGGAAGGATCATAGTTTTGAGAAAGGGGATCATGTGTTTTTGAGAGTTACTTTTGTGACTGGTTTTGGTAGAGCATTGAAGTCAAGGAAGTTGACTCCGTGTTTTATTGGTCCGTATCAAATTGTTAAGAAAATTGGTGAAGTAGCCTATCAAATTCATTTGCCGCCGTCACTTGCTAATCTTTATGACGTATTCCATGTATCTCAATTGAGGAAATATATAGCGGATATGTCTTATGTTGTGCCGCTAGATAATGTGCAAGTTAGAAATAATTTGATGGTTGAGACTTTACCAATGCGTATTGAGGATCGAGAAGTTAAGCAACTTCGAGGTAAGGAAACCGCTTTGGTGAAAGTGGTTTGGGGAGGTCCTGATAATGGTAATGTGACTTGGGAGCTTGAGAGTCAGATGAAGGATTCGTATCCTAAGTTGTACGCTTGAGGTAATTTTCGAGGGCAAAAATCTTTTAAGTGAGGGAGAGTTGTAACATCCTGATTTTTTATAGCTAATTATTAATTATTATTATATATTATATTATAAGATAATTAATTTATTGGGCAATTTAAATTAATAATTGAATTAATTGAATATGTGTGTTATTTAATTAATTGGGTTTTATGAGTAGAATTGTGGTTATTTGGTTATTGAGCCTAAGATTATGAATAAAAGTAATAGGGAGGTGTTAAGTATTAAGCCCAATAAGACATTACTAGTTAGTAAAGGTTAGAAGGAAAAAGATAATTAGTGTTTTCATTTGGAGAAAAGAGAAAAATAAAGAAAAAGAAGAGAAGAGAAGAGGAGAAGAAGAGAAAAGAAGGTGAAAACCCTGGGAAGTCAAATCTTCAAGAGGTAAGAGGGAGAATCTTCATTATTATGCATTTGTATGTTGTTGGGTAGTGATTAGTAACATGCTATAGGATTGGGTATCTCTAATTCTAGGTTCTTGATTCTCAAATTGAAGTTGTTACTTGGGGATTTTGATGAATAAAACTAGATTTGATGATATTAATAGGTTCCCTATAGTGTATCCATGTTAGATGATGTTAAAATGATGATTAATAAGCATTAAAACTATTTTGGAGATAGAATTTCGTGGCTGGGCAATGCTGTCACGTAGCAGATTTTTCTGCAAATCGTGAAGGGCGTTGAGTGCGCGGGGGTCCGCTTAGCGCGGTTACCTATATGCAGAAAAATAATAAATCTTTTTTATGCATGAATGGCTTAGGGGATTGTTTGCTTATGATTTATCCTTAATTTACATGATTTCTAATAATGGTATTGATGAGTTTTGGATCATATTTGGATGCGATGTCGATGAATACATGCTACTTGAATTAGTGTATGCATGTTATGTTTTGGATGGATTTGTTGAGAATAACATGGGTTGGCTTCAATACTATATGTTATTTGTGATGTGTGATGATAGTACATGCTATGTTCATTTTTTGTTGTTGATGAAACATAATGTTGTGCAATTAGCGGATAATTCACATGAGTTGAATTATGGTGATATGCTTGAATAATTGAGGTTGGTGGATAATATTAATATTCATATGTTGCTTGATGAATTGCACATTCATCCATTGGTTGACCTTGAAAATTGAGGTGGTGAAACTTTGGGTTCACATTTGCCTCGATTCTTGAATGGATAAGTAGCGGTGAAACTGTGAGTTCACAATTGTGGCTTTGGTCTTGTCTGGATCGGAAGCATGGCTTTGATTCTAAGTTAATGAATCGGAAGCGGGGTGAACAAAATGTTCCCAATTGTACCACATGCATATTGAGTCACATTGCATTGTTGTCACATGAGTCATTGATGAATATGAATTATGTGTATTGGCACTAAGATACTTGATTATGTGAACAATTGGATTGTTTGGATTGATGAAAATTGTGCTAATTGTAATAAATGTGAATATGTTATACTTGGAATGTTTGTATAATCATATTATGTGGGTTTTCAAATAACAAATTGAAGTCAGAATAAATCAAGTAATAAACTTTCTGCAGAAAACAAACAAGCAGATAACTTCTACTACAATCAAGGTACTTGCTGATTTTTCTCTTTAGGTATTGGACCTCCACATATGCCTTCAAGATCACGTCACATATGATGCATAATATTCCCATAAAATTTTGCATAATTTAAAATAGAACTGTAACAAACTTTGACAGTTCAGTAGCATTATGTTTGATTTCTGATGTCTCGACATCCTCTTCGACATGTTGTTCCAGATGTTGAAACATTTCAACACAACATGTTTCTCCATTAAGTAGAACTTCAACCTGCTTTCTCCTTGCAAGTTATAAATCCTATTTAACTTATGGCTGCTAAATTAGTTTTATAAAACATAAAGCCAATCCTAAAAATAGAGAATCAACAATCTCCCCCTTTGGCTTATTTTGGCTAAAACTAATTTACTTAACCTTTGTATTATGTACATAATAAAATATACATGGGTTTAAACAGTTCAATCCAGCAGCAGCAATTTAGAAGTATTCAGTAGTCACTGTTTATGATATTTCAAACTTTACAAGTGATAGTCTTTAGTCTTCTTTTATGATGTAGAAACATCATACTAGGACATCTTTCTGGCAGGTCCAACTCAAATGTTCTCTCTCTTTTAAGGATCCCACAGATCACACAAAGTTTCTCTCCCTTAAAAGTTGCTCTTTAGAGATAACATAACCACTTCTCCCCCTTTTTATCCATAATAATACAAAGGCTTGTTGAAGAAGAACTCACTATAGCACAGAAAACATAACATCATAGGCACCATCTTCACAAAGAAGGAGAAAAATTTAGGCCATGATGCACATGAGGAAGAAGATACTAAATACTCCCCCTCAAATTGAGAATTATGCTATGACACAGATTGACACAACATCCTCTTTTGGAGCACAAGAGGAAACTCACTAACATAAACAAACACTTGAACTATCCATTTAAAGACAGAGAACCAGACCTCTATATTTGATAACTCAGAACACAAGACACAATTTTGTTCATAACTCAAAAACAATACGTAGAATAAAAATACTTGCAGAAAATGAAAGAACCAACAAACTCAGAATAGGATATCCTATTCAATATCTTTGCAAAAACAGCTGCAAAGATTGACCTCAGACTTAACAACGTCTAAACATTACCCTTTTCCCTATGTTTTCCACAAGTTGACAAACATAACCTTCACTGACTCTAAACTTACCCATATCTGAACGAAGGACATGAGAGTAAATCAAATGAAGACACAACAAAAGTGAAAGGAAGAAAAAGAAACAAAAAGACACTCTAAATACTTGAGCAACTAAAATAACGTAGCTAGACTGTAACAATTTTCTTAGTCAAGAAACGCTACTTCAATAAGAGCCGCATCAGGTGAATTTGTGCATTGGCTGATGGCAATGAATGACTTTATTACAACCTGTTTATTTTGGAACTAACAATTTCCAAAACATGCACAAAGTCAGAATACGTCATACACACCATCAATACACGTCTTAGATGAAAATTTTAAGAGCTATCCCTGCTGGTCTTTAAGGATAAAACATGTCTTAAGATATGTCCTGACTTCTTGTTCGACATTGTTCTTCTGGCTTGAAAAGATTTGTCTCTAAAAGACTTTCCATATGATTATAAGCAGAATTACATTGTCTTTGTTGATCTCAATACCCCTTACTCCCCCTGAGATACACAAAATAAGGACATCTTTGATGTTGGTCCTCATAATACTTGAAGTATTCTTTATTTGGAATTTGCCACAGTTTTGAAATTAAGAATCCTTAGTTTGCTTGCAACACTAGATTCAAATTTCCACACTTTATAACTTGTAATAGAAGAAACCTTATAGTTCACCATGCGTAAGTCTTCAAAAGATAATTTTGAACCTTATCTTCCTTCTTCAATATCCGTGTTCACTTGTGATGTAACATCTTCATGTAGAACATTCTCTTTTATACATCACATACTTCATTTCTTCTTGATTCAGATTTTCACACAGTTAACACATAAATATCGAGCTCCCATCAAGATATTTGACAACATCTGTATGAATCTCTCAAATTGAATAAGCTCTTCAAATAATCACCAGACAATGTTGCCACACATCCTAAACTTGTGAAGATCACAGTGAACTTTAGTATTGATATTCAGTTCACAATATACCTTGAGTCCTTCAGACAAATACTCAGCTCCTGATAGAGTATAAGTGGTTTGATATTCAGGTTACGTACTAATAAGTACTAAGTCTTCCGTCAAAGTACCTACCAGATTAGTCAGTTAGAATTGTCTATTCAAACTAGATCATTCTGACTGATTACATCTTCACACTCACATACTTCCTGGAAACAATACATACTTCTCATGATTGAAGACAATAAGATGATGTTTCAACATCTAATACGACATCATCCATTATGGTTATAGGGGTAACGTAGGAAGCACAATGAACATCATCTTTACATCCAAATAATTTATATGATCAAGGAATAATATGATCCACATCTCAATAAACTTTTCTTCAAACTTCCATTCTGATTTTGAAAGGATGGATGCCATAGTTTGTAGCTACATAGGAGATTCCCTCAACTAGGTTTCTGGAACAGACTTAATCATGGCATGACACAGAATTATTCAGATTCTTCATAGCAATCTGTGTTCCTTGATTCTTCTTGACACTACCCTTCCAGGATATATTTAGGGTAATCAACATTCATGATCATATTTCAATGTGGTTGAGACACAATATTCAGCTCAAACATATGTTCTATGGTCATGAATAAATCTCCACATATTTGGTTCCTTTGATCATAATGTTGTACCAAATATAAGCTCATCTTGATATCACATAAATGGATTAAGGGGTATACCTTTATGAGTCTTTTACTTGCACTGAGCTTGACTTCTATACTCCCATAAGCTTAGGTAAAAAATAAACTAACATTTGGAGTATAAGAGCTTGTTGATCGTTTCCTGATCAACTAATAAGCAGATATCTCCTCTTCCAGATCAGGAGCAGGTTCCAAACATATGTACTCACACTACATTTGTTTAAAACCCAAAACATCTGTTCTTGAACTGGTAGCTGCATACCAGTAATAATGTTCTAACATCATATAGAACATTTGTTCCATCTCCTGGGAACACATCATCCTTGATAGTCTTCAAGGTCTTCAAACTTGCAAATTTATATGAGAATCATTGATCAATTGATACTCATCAACTCTATTAATATATGCCTTTATGAGTGGACTTGAGGAATATCTCAAGTACATTTGATAAAATAACCCTGGGATCCTTCTCTCACTATAGGGGTTGCATCAGAGGCTATGCAGTGGAATGTACCCATACCTAAACAGAATGTACACAATTCTTACTCCATAATTTACTTGTAAGCATGAAACCCAAGGATTGAAAATAAATCAAACCTACAAAACGCTTGCTTCTTCGCCAAGCAACAAACTAGACCCAACCAATATCCTAACCAATATAGAAACACATAGCACAGAAGTTACCTTATCACCAGCTTCACTCCCGCATGAAGGTTTTGATAGTCTTTTCTCGGTGTTGATTATAGGTTGAACAATACAATTCAAAATCCTCACTCCCGCATGAAGTATTTGAATTTAAATTTCTTGTTCCAGCATCTTTATCTTCTTTCTTCAAGAAGGTAGTTCTGGTCAGGTTGGTCTAGTTTTCGACAAATAGGTCCATCTTCCACTTCTAGGACCATACAATATGAACACTCTTTGTTCAAATAATCCACAAATAGGTTCATCCTCCACTCTAGGACCATACAATATGAACACCTTTTTCAAACAATCTTCTACCTTGTGCACAACCGTAAAGTATCCCTCATGGATCTCATCCAAATGCATGTGATGCCCGCCCGATACCAATTAAAATTCTGGTTAGGTAAGACTCAGGATGTCGTGACATCTGATCCGATATTACAAAACAGACAAGTTAGAATTACAATTAAAATGCAAGAAGCAAAGAACACAAGGAATTGTTAACCCAGTTCGGTTCTAACCAACCTACATCTGGGGGCATACTAAGCCAGGAATGAAGTTCACTATCAGAAGTATTAATTCGGAGGGAAACCACCCTGTTTACACTCCTCACTTAATCAGACTACCCAATGACCCTTCTACCTTAGATACCACACTTAGATATGAGAACCTTCGCTCACTTCCAATCACCTCAGTGATGTCTATCAGCTACTATCACACCAGCAATTGCATCAACTTCTTGGCTTCTAACACAATCAACTTGGAGATACCTCACTCCAAACACAACTAAAACAACTTAAAGATACCACACTTCAAACACAATATAAAACAGTCACTCATGTGACACAAACAAAACTCGGAATTGCTTCACAGCTTCTTCCAAGGACACAAATACACTCATTGTTTCACAGCTTCTGAGTGAGTAAAATAGTCCTCTTGCCTATAGGCTTTGAGGTATAAATCAGTGACCATTCTACAATCCGGGTGGTTCACCTACAAACCAACTCTCCTAGAAAGTTATTACAGACTGAGCCCTAAAAACTACATCATTAATAAATTCAGATGGTACCAAACTTAGGTTACAGAGCTTATATTTATAACCTATTTGTAACACGGTGAACTGACTTTGTCGATTTTTGTATCGCAAATGTGCGGATAGGAAGAGTCGCCACCGACTTTTCTTTTATCCAATTAAGGGAAGGTAAAAAGTACAGAAAAAGACCTTCGTTAGATTCTGAGTAAGGGAGAAGGTTATGAAAAGGGAAGGTATTAGCACCCCCTTTCCATCCGTAGTTATCTACGGGCTCTTAGTTGCTCTTAGATCACTTTAAAAATTGTGATTTCTGTGTGTTTGACAAAAATGTTTTGAAAAGGCATTTCGCTATGACTTTGTAATGATTCATGTAGGAATGTATACAAAGTGTTCGGAAATGTTTCATTTTTGAAAAGTGTTTGAACTTTGAAAAAAGTGTGAGGTGTGAAAAGTATTTTGATAGAGCAAGAAACTAAAAGTCTTATTACCTACTCAGAATTAGTCGTTTTCGTGTTGTTTTACGTTCCTTTAGAATAGCGCTATCTATACCATTAGTTGGTAGGTAACTCTATTTGTTCGATGTAAAAGGGACATTCGAAGGGACATCGGATGGTCATAGAAAGCAACTTGTAGGAAGTATCCTAGCACATTCGAAAGGACTATCATCATTTTTCGTAGGCAACAATCGAGGGTCAAGATCATGTATTCGTAGGCGACATCGTGGGTCTATGATCTTTGTATCGAAGGGACTATGATGATTTGTTTTGAAGGCAACGGTGCTAGAATACCTCTACGTTCGAGGGACTTGACCATTTTGAATCGCAAGGCAACGAGAGAGAATTACCCTAAGGGGTGCATGTGTGAAAGAGTGTGTTGATTTCGCATACGTTATCTTTGAAGTTAGAGTGAGCTATGTTCAATTTTATCTTGCCATACACGCCTAATTACTAGCAGTTTATAGGGTGCGGAAATTAAAATGCGGGAATGTAAAGTGCGGAAAGGTAAATGTCCTACGCTATTACATGGCTTTGGGGCAGATATATAATTTAAACTTGCGGAAAATAAAAGCCCTAATTAAACTATTACATCCCATGAGCAATTACATTATTGGAAAAAGAAAACGGTAAAGAAAAATCGTTCGAAACGAGATAACCTGTGAACAGATGAGAAAATTGGAAAATACGAGGAAATCGAATAAGAGGAAAATGTTAGTAAAAATGCAAATTTTTGAATGAGAAAAATATTTCATGCTGGAAATAACATAAATATGCTAAAATAATTTTTTGGGATTTTTTGGATGCAATTTAATAATTAAAAACTAATTAAAAGTGATTTAAATGATAAATTATGAATAAAATTAAATGTGCATGCAAAATAATATTTTTTAATTTTATAAATTAAATAAACATTTTATGAAAATAAATGCAAAAGGAAAAATATTTTTGACAATTTTTAAATGCATGAATAAAAATTATGAAAAGAATTAAAATGAATGTAAAATATTAAAAAAAATAGAAAAATATGAAAATATAAGAAAAGTGTGAAGTTTGTAAAAGAAAACAAATCTGGTCTCTGTGTGGTTCGAACTGGAGACCTTTTGGAGCATCTTTGCTTGCCAGCGCCTTTGCCACTAGGCCAACGTGTCTTAGGTGTCATGGAAATCCAAACAATGGTTTATGAATGAATACGTGTCACTGATGTTTAAGTCAAACCGAGTCAGCACGCGTGGGGTCCAGGGTTGAACGAACGAGCGAATCAGAAAGCTTCATTGTGCCACGCTTGCCTCGCCGGTCTTCAGATGAGTCAACGACGCCGGAGCCCTAGCTCCGATCGTCTTCTCCGGCGAGGAGATTCTTGGATCCTGCAAAATACGAGCAATAAACAGAAAAGGAGGACCCTATCCCCCTAAATCGACCCTTCCGAGTCCAATGGTGATGTCAGTTTCAGTTAAAAACGCTTGCACAAGCCAGTTCGAAGCTCATCAGTTTAGAAACCCTAAGTATGGCAAAACGTGATTCCAACGTTCAAACCCACAAACGATTGCCCAGATCTCATCCATGGAACCTCATGAACACATTGAAAGCATTAGAATCATTGAAAACACGCAAAATAATAAAATGCAAAAAATCAAAAAGTTTGAAATATGTATGATCATGTATGCATCGATTCAGGCTGTTTTGATCTATAACAATGATGTGTACTTACTCATACTTACCCTAGAAACACAAAGGAATGATTTTGGATGGCTAAAAGTGGCTGGATTTTGAAACACGATTTTTGACTTTTCTTGAAAAAATTTGACAAAATAAGGGTTATGCTTTGAGCTAGGGTTTCGTGTCCTTTGTTGTGTGCAATGCTGGGTATTTATAGAGTGATTTGGGATGGCAAAGAGAGTGAAAAAAGATTGGATATTGAATGCAAAAATTTTCTCTTTAAAATCAAATCAAATTTTCTTGAAAATTTGATTTTCCTTCCATGTGCAAGCAATCACGAAATTGGTATGCTTTGTGGGCTATGTTGGACCTTAAGTAAGATAAAAATCCAATCCATTTGAAAATATATCATGTTTTCATATTTTATATAATTTAATTTTGAATTAAATGGTTTAAAATTCAAAAATAAATTAATAAAATAGAAAATTTCCATGGCCAAGCATTTATGGGTCACAAATAATGTCATGAACAAGTTTGGATCAAAAGATTTTAGGCCCATTTGGAAAATTTTGCATTTTGACCAAAATGTCCTTTTGTGCAATTGTCCAAAATTGCCCAACTTCTGAATAGTGTATCTTGCTCAATTTTTCATATTTTTGAGTGTTCTTGGACTTTTTGGAAAGCTCTAAGAGTCCTCTAACCAACCCTTTTTGTCTCATCTCAATTGGAGTTTTCATGCTCAATATATCTTAAAAACAAAATGTTGACTTTTTGTTGACTTTGAAAAGGACCTGTAATATTTTGATCCATACCTCTCAAATGAAGCATTTTTTGAACATTCTTGTGAGACATGAAGTTGTAGAGAATTGAATTTCCTTTAAAATGAGCTTTGGTGGGAAAATTTCTGATAAAGTATGAAGAAGTTATGATCAGTCAAAGTTTGGTTGACTTTTCACCTAGAAACCCTAATTTAGAAAGTTTGACTTTTGAGCAAATCTTGAGTTTTCTTGATGAATCATGATCAACCCTTGATCAAATGATGAATGTAACTTCAAAATGAGGATGTTGACCAAAAATCATGAAGTTTGACTGTATGTTGACCACAGTTGACTTTTTGTCCAATACAACTGATTTTCAACCATCTGAGCAATTGTCTGAGAGAATTTGACTTGTGAAGCTTGAAACTTGACATGGAGAATATTTGAAGCATATGAGGAGGCATGATAACCATGGGAGATGTTGGAAGTCCATCTGGATCTAAGAATTGCCAAACCCTAGTTTGGGTTGATTGTCTAGGAGAGGGTTTGTCTGATCAACCTTTGAGGAATCCTTGAGTATGGATGTATGAAATGTCTTGAGAAGATGGAGGGTAAATTTTGGGAATGAATCATACGCTAGAATCGAGATTGTTGATAGGAGAATTGACGGGGATGGGCTTAAGATGCCATCTGGAAAGATCGATGCTGGGGAGTGAGCCGTACGCTAGGCTCTATAGATGTTCTTGATAGTGGAAGGAGCATGGAGATTGGCTTAAGATGCCATCCGGAGGGAGTCGTATGTTAGACTTTGTGCTCATCTTTGAATGAAGTTATTGGTTTGTAATGGTTTTTTAACCAAATATGCAGCATTCTGAAGGTGGAAAATTGTTGACACGTAGTCGGAGATGGGCTTAAGATGCCATCCAAGGCAATCGAGTCGCATACCGTAGTCAGTTGCTGATAATAAGAAGGAATCGTAATAGATCTTCGGCCGATTACCGAGGGAGGTAGTAGTCGGCAAAATGTGGATATCTTCCCCGCTGCATCGGTATTGATCCACCGCTCGCTATCGGAGGATAACTTGTGATCGCTCGGATAGGGTTTCCGCCTAGCTTCGAGTATTATCTCGGATCCGTTGTCGGAGGACAACGAGGGTGGTCGCTCGATCATTTTCCCGCCGAGATTCGGTCTTAATCCGACCACCGTCGGAGGACAACTAGGGCTTTCGATAGTTTTCGCCGAGATTCGGGTCTTAATCCTCGGACCTGTTTATCAAGTGATTTTCACCTGTTTTGGAGAAAACAAGAGAAACTTTGATAGAATACTTGTTAGTCTTATGCAAAGTATGATGCATGACAATGCGTATGAATGACATATGCACAAATTATGACTTTTATGAGTAATGTATGAATGATAGATGTTGTGGTATTTCAAAACATATCCATCTTGAAGAAGATGCGGAAGTTCTGCTTGGATAGTTTTGATTCCTCCGGTGCACTATCTGACCAAGTTTCAGGCCTAGATATTGTTGAGGATTTCATAAGTAGACCCTGCTGGGGAGAGTCTGGGGGGATACTCTATCGGGGATTTTGTGTAAATCTTGCTGGAGAGTACTTGATAATTGCCGAGAGAGAAGGACCTGGGGCGTCGTGATCTCTAGCTGGGGAAAGGGATGTAGGTTTCCTTCGGTGCACTATCTGACCAAGTTTCAAGTCTGGACATTGCTGCTAGAGAAAAGGGGAACTGCTGAGAGATATCTTGTTGGGGATAAATACCTCACGGGATGAGATGTTATCGTCAAGATGAGTGTAATCCGTTAAGTTGAGTGGAATCACCGCCGGGGACCGGCGCGCACTGGAGGAGGTTTGTGGTGAGTGACATCTCCGGGATCATGTTCTGTGGGGAAGTGTATTGGTGACTTTCGTCGTCATCTCAATTCCCGGAGCTCGTAGTAATTACTTTTGCACGCTTACTTTTCGATGTTTGTGAATGGATTTTTATTGTCGATGCATATAATCATTCAAAGCAAAATTGTAAAGAGAAAGATCTCAGATTTATTTGAAATGTATGGCCAAATAGTTTGTACACAAGAAAGGTAAAAGCTATGCGAAACAATCTCGTTAAGTTCCAACTATGCTAGTACTCATATATTTCAACTATCTCATCTCCTTGTCACAGAGAAAGTGAGTGAATCGATCTTCGCCATTTGAATCTTGAATGTCGATAGTAGTCCAGATGGGTGATCCGCCGAGACATAGTCGACGCTTAAATCCCTAACTTTGCCTTGACCGCCTTCGGTTTTCACCACCGATACCCCTTTTGCCCGCCTTTTCGTGTTTTCGACTGCCGTGTACATGTTTTGTATATATCCTTAACTTTTGCCCGAACCCTTTTGGTTCGCCAGATGCCCTTATTTTTCCTAGGTCACCGACCTAGCGGGTCTCTTTATGCGTAGTATTTTTGACTATGCTCATGTGGTGTGGAAGTCTTCACCATCCATGGTGCTAAGTATCATAGCTCCACCGAAAATATCGCTTGACTACAAACGGTCCCTCGAGGTGGGAGTCCATTTGCCCTCGGATCACCTTGTGGAAGAATGATGCGCTTGACTACTAGATCACCGACTTGGTAGACCCGTGCTTGACTTTCTTGTTAAATGCTCGATCATTCGCTCGATAGATTTGTCCATGGCGTATGGATGCGAGTCTCTTCTCATCAATCGTTAATCCGTCAAGACGGGTCCAATCCAATTGTCTTCGTCTAACTCGGCCCGGAGGACTCGTCGAGGGTATCAATCTCGATTGGTAGGACTGCCCATACCGCACACAAGAGAGAGGGGTTGCCTCGCTGATGTTCGATCAGAGCGATAACCATGAAGAGCAAATGGTAACATCTCATGCCAATCTTTGTAAGTCACCGCATCTTCAGATAATCTTTTAATGTTCTTGTTGGCGGCTTCCATCGCGCCATTCATCTTAGGCCGATAAGGAGAAGAGTTGTGATGCTTGATCTTGAACTGCGTGCAGAGTTCGGTGATCATCTTGTTGTTGAGATTAGAGCCATTATCTGTGATAATCCTTTCAGGAGTGCCATATCGACAGATAAGATTATGCTTGATGAAACGAGCCACAACATTCTTGGTAACAGATGCGAACGAGGCTGCCTCTACCCACTTGGTAAAATAATCAGTTGCCACAAGGATTAAACGATGTCCGTTGGAAGCTGTGGGCTTAATTTCTCCGATCATGTCAATGCCCCACATTGCTAAAGGCCAAGGAGCTATTAGAAATTTCAGAGGTACTGGAGGTACGTGTACTTTGTCGGCATAAATCTGGCACTTGGGACAAGATCGAGCGTAGCGGTGACAATCAGCTTCCATGGTGGACCAATAGTAACCTGTTCTCAAAATCTTCTTAGCCATTGTATGTCCACTGGAGTGGGTACCAAATGCGCCTTCGTGTAACTCTTCCATGATGTGTATTGCTGTTTTCTGATCTACACAGCGAAGTAAGCACAAATCGTGGTTGCGCTTGTATAAGATGCCGTTGCTGAGGAAGAATTTGGATGCAAATCTTCTCATGAACTTTATCATTGATGATGCCCTCGGATATTCCCGAGTCTCAAGATACTTTTTCACGTCATAGTACCAAGGTTTCTCTTCTGTATCAAGCTCATGACAATATGCTGGTTCGTCAAACTTCTCAATGATGATCTGGGGAGCCTCGTTGTCCCATATGACCTTGAACATAGACGACATAGTAGCCAATGCGTTTGCCAACCGATTCTCTCGTGGAATATGATTGAAAGTGATCTCTTCAAGTAGGGATCAAACTCAAAACATGCTCGATACGGAATGAGATTCGGATGCTTCGATCCCACTCGCCTTAATCTGACCGATCACTAAAGTCGAGTCTCCATACGCTAAAAGGTGACGCTAGAGGATTTGAACGTGAATTCGGATTCTCCGCTCGAAAACGATTTCTTTTGATTTGTTTATAAAGATGCATGAGCATCAAGCTTTATTATTTTCAACACAAGAAAGATGATTTAATGATTATGAAAAGGGAAAGTCAAATACCCTCAATTGATATTGGTATGAACTACTCAGTAAACTAGACGTAACGCATTGGGGAGATTCGAGTAAGGGGATTGTTATATAAAGGAATAGATGGAGCACCCTAAATATATATAGTTATCTATAGCTTTATATATGAATATGTTTGATATGTTTGTGTGTTTTAATTGTTATTTCTATGATTGGGAAAGTTTCTCCTTTGGGATTTTAAGAAAGACAGATTATGTGGGATTCTAGTGTTTGTTATTATTGTGCTCGCAAAGATCTATGGATCTTCTGCATACATATCCCTTAGTGGGAATCAGAGCATTTGTAGCTCGGATCTACAGGGTTCTATGGTTTGTTTGGTCTGAGGGAGAAAGAAATTTGCTCGGCAAGGATGAGACCTTGTGCCTACGTATTCTCAAAAGGATGTTGAGAAAGTCGAGCAATCGTAGTTCCCACTTATGCTAGTGGAAAGCAACGGGATGTTAGTAAGAGACAGACAAATGTCATCTTAATGAAAAATGTATCTAATCTATTTTATCACATACATTTTGAAAAGGTTTGATTGATTAAAATCTTTCGTCGTAAGTATTAGGTGTTTTGCTTGAGTGTACAAGCGTTACCACTTACATGTTTAAGAAAGATGTTTGAAAAAAAATGATTGAATCTTTTAACTGTAAGTATTGGGTGTTTTGCTTGAGTGTACAATCGTTACCACTTACAATTAAGAGATGTTTTGTTTGAAAATAGTTTGAAAAAGTTTTTGACTGTATGTGATATGATAGATGAGATACTTCTTCCATAGAGATGATAGATGTCTAAATCTCTAGGAGAAATTAATTGGATTAAAGGGATGCTTTTAAGAAGCCCGTGGGTCCTTGTATTGTTAGCCCAAGAGGAGGCATTCCGAGGGTCATCGAGGGTCCTTGTATGAAGCTCAAGAGGAAGCTATAGGGTATGGCTGGCTTTGTGTTAAAAGGGATTTCACCGAGAAACCATCCTTTTGGAATTAAGAGCAATTTCACCGGGAAATTTTACTCTCTGAGGATTTGAAAGTGATTTCACCGGGAAACCATCCTTTCAGGGTTCTATCTTAGTGCGGGTGATTCTTTGTATTGGAAGCCCAATATGAGGCTGTTAAGAGATTTCCTGTCTCTTTCATTGTATGATGCCCAAGAGAAGGCTAAACTCAATGAGGAGTTCTTTTGAACGAAGCCCAAGAGGAGGCTGACTCAACAGGGGAGTGTTGTCTTATATGAAGCCTAAGCGGAGGCTAAACTCAGATGAATGAGTTTTCTTATATGAAGCCTAAGAGGAGGCTGAACTCTGTGGGGAGAGTTATCTTGTATGAAGCCCAAGCGGAGGCTAAACTCATGCTGGAGATGAATTGTCTTGTATAAAGCCCAAGCGGAGGCTACAACTATGGGGAACCTATTGGTTAGACTAATTGTTATGTTATAATTAGACAGTTGTATAAACAAGTGTGTGTGTGTGATATGTATTCACAGGAGTTTATGAAGGAAATATAAACAATGCAATGATGTTTATTTACAGAAGTTTATGAAATATAAACAAGTGTCTGTGAAACGAACGTTTAAAACGAGCGTAACTTGGTTATTTACAAGTTAGAACTGTGTACAAGGAAGTGAATATGTACACGAACAAGTATTTTATGTACAGAGAAAAATGGATGTACATAGGGGGGTTGGGACTTACACCATAAGGGTGGCCCATTGGTTTGAAAGCAGTCTCACAGGGAATAATGCTCCTTTCAATACCAATGGTATTCAGTGTATATGTACAGACGAAACAGAAACGAACGATCGAAGTTTTATCTGTGAAAAAGTATCTGTATTATGTATAGATAAAAGTTTGTATGAAAAGAAATTGATATGTACAAGGAAAAGATGTATGTACATAAAGAATGTTGGTTTGTGTATACACAAGTGAAGTGAAAAAACAAACGATCGAAGTTTGTCTGTACTTGAGTATAAAAAGTATCTATGTTATGCACAGATAAAAATTTGTATGTCTCTGAAGAGATTTTGATATGTACAAAGAAATATTATGTACACAAAAGAATGTTAGGGGACTTACACCGTGAGGGAGGCCCATTGGTTTGAAAGCAGTTTCACAGGGAATAATGCTCCTTTCAATACCAATGGTATCGGTGTATAAGCAAACGAATGAAAACAAACGAAAGAAATTTGTTTATGTTTGAATATTGACAATGATGATTTGAGTATGTACAATTAAAACTAAATATGTACATAAAAGGATTGGGACTTACACCATAAGGGTGGCCCATGATCGATTGAGAAATTCGAGAGAAAACGAATTCGGTTTTATCGTTTAAATCGGATCGATCATGGTAAAAGATGTAAGTTTGATGAAATGTTTTGAAAAATGATTTGAAAATGTTTTGAAATGTGAGGTTCATTTATGAAAAGTTTTGAAAAGAATAGGAAGTCGAAAACTTGAAAATTTCACCTTAAAAGGAGGTTTGAAAAGTGTTCGTAACGCTGCGCCCGATTAAAATATAATCGATGAAACTTTTTCTAAAAATTTTGCACTATCATAAAATAGATGTATTTATTGACAAGTGTCCAAAAATCACCTTAAAATAAGGAGTTTTGATTGGTCAAAAATTGTGAAAGTTTTGTGAAAAACATGAAAATATGGAAAAGTTTGAAAAAGAAATGGTCCTGATGGGAGTTGAACCCATGACCATTAGGTAGCACACGTGGCAGAAAACCTTTAAAGGCAAGCAAGCTACCACTGAGCCAAACGCGCATCTGTGTTTAGTGGACAATAGCACGTGTAAATAAAAGATTGGAACATTTGAAAATTCAAACTCAAGAACACGCCAAGCTTGTTCTTCGCTCTTTGATTCTCAGATTCTATAATCCAAGCTACCATCTTCGTTTCTCAATGAAATTCAATGATGTAAACATCAAAATTGCTCGGTTTTGAACAAGGAATACGATGGTACATGTTAATTGCATTTATTTTAAACCCACAATGTTTTAAGTTTTGAAGAACACTATGAACCCTAAACTGAAAATTTCAAATTAAATGATGCATAGTTGATGATTCTTTGATTTTCTTGAGGGCTTATGATCGTGTTAGGTGCGAAAGAGATCGCCAAGAATTTTTTGTTTAAGTTCAAAGAATTGTGATATCCAGTCGTGTTCTAACCTCGTAAGTGGAGATCGAATTCAATGCAAGAGTGTTTCGAGCCTGCTTTGATCATTCGAGCATCATCGGCATGTATGGAAGCTAAATGGATGATCCGCACTTCTTGAATCAAGTCGATCGTACACAAGTCCACCGCATAAGCTCAAAATGGAAACCGAAATCGTGTTAAAGCTGTAGCTTGCTTGCTATTAGTTTGGATCATGTACATGAGGTATATGGAAGGTGTTAGATGATTAGATCACAACTTGTTCCATTAAAACCATGAATTCAATGCTTATGGCGCTTGTACAAGTTGGAAAATGAAAAGTGATTTCTGATTTTACTTGTTCTTGTGTTGGTTTTATGATTCAAACAAGTTTCAAATTGATTATGGAATGTATTTGACACCAAAGATCTTATGTTTATTCACAATTTTTCAAAAATGCAAAGTTTCTCCAACATCACTATGTTTCTTGATTTTCAAGTAAGAAGAGAGAAAGCATGGATTTGAATTTCTTTGGTGTAGTTTTAGACTTGAAATGTGATCTATTTATAGGCCAAAAGATTCTGAAATGTTAGGCAAGAGTACATGGCAATTGGTGAATCAAGGATGCCTTAAGGGGTAAGAATGACATTTGTAAAGGAAAAGGAAGTTTCCTTTTTTAACCATGTGCTATTTTTACTTTGATCCTATCTCATCTCAATTATTACTTCCAAGCTGATATTTATCAGTTCAACAATCCATTTGGCATGGTTGCAAGTGGTCTAAATGAGAAAATCACAAAATGACCTATAATTTGATGTTTTGGATTTTGAAAATCAAGTTCATGAAGCCTTATGTTTCAATTTCAAAAGTATAGCTAGACTCCATGGATTTGAGAGTTCTTGGACATTTTGGAAAGCTTGTTTCACAAGCTACAACTTTCATGTTTTGAGTTTTTTCCAATTCAAATTGGAACTAGGTGAAAAAATGGCATGAAGTTTGGAAAAATAAGAAATTTCAACACTTAGAAAATTTTCTAAGTATGAAAACTTTGACTTTTGTTGACTTTTTCAAATTCTTTGATTTTTATGATCATGATGGATCATTTGAAGTATTTTGATGATTGAAAAGGTTTTGTTTTGAAAAGTTGACCAAAAGTCAAAGTTTGACTTTTCCTGCGATGAATTTTCATCGATGTTTCAAATCGATCGATGAAGTCTGTGAACATCGTGATGTTTTGAATCCGTAAATTAGGTCAAGATGTTGTATCTAAGATATAATGACCAATCTCTATCCAAAAAGTCATTTCTTGCTCAAAAGTCGAGAAAACCCTGCCCGATCAAAACCCTAATTGGTCGATCCTCGATCGATCTATGAGAAAAATGGATATCCAAGATTGGTGATATTTTGATCAAGATAGATCAAATGAGGTGAGAAAACTCAAACCCTAATTGGTTTCCTCTTGAATCGATGAAAATTGATGAAACCCTAATTTTGACCGTGAATGCTACACCTTAATGTTATCTCGAATCGTTAGTGATGCAATGATGCAAATGAGGTGGTATATTAGGTCAAAATTTAGGGTATGACAGATGCCCTATTTAAGTTTCTTTAACCGAGAGATGAAGATGAATATCTTCGCTTTGATAGGTGTAAAGAGACTTAAATATAATCGCAAATTTTGGACCTAAGATACCAAAAGATGCGGATGATGCAAAATGATTGAAAAAAGTTCCACCCAGAGAAATATCAAAGAAATGACATAGTGGGGGGGGGGGGAATTTGTGAATACGTTCCTGCTGGGGAAAGAAAGATTCACAAAATATGTGAATATCTGTTTTCACTTTGGGGAAACAAAGAGATTACCTTCTGTCAGCCTCGTGACAATGTTTAAGGTAAGTGGAAATGATATTACCAATTATCAGCTTTGTGATAGTTCATGGTAATGAATTCTGAAGATGTTACCAATTATCAGTGAAATGATAACTATAACAAGGTAAATCTTGAGAAAAAATTTGCTATGTATTCAGCTTTGTGAATAACGAACAAATGAAAGAAACAGATTTCAAATGGGCTTTAAAGATATTACCAATTATCAGCAAAGTGATAACTATAACAAGGAAAATCTTTAGAAACAATTTGCTATGTATTCAGCTTTGTGAATAATAGACAGATGAAAGAAACAGAACTCAAATGAGTTTTGCCTTTTTGGATACAATCTTGCCGAGGATCTCTCTTCTTTTGAGAAGATGCGGGCATTTTGATTGGAAGACACAGGTTTTCTTTTAGACAGAAAGACAACTGCTGGGAAATTTCTCGTATAGTCATGATTTTGACCTTGTTGAGAAGACAAACTTTTATGACAATTTTATGAATGAAGAGAAAGATAAGCGGCCCAGATGATAAGGCTATTGCTTATTGTTTTGTTGATTACAGACAGTGTTCTATCCAGGAATGAACTGGAAAGAAAAAGTCAATCAAGACATTATTCCCAATGAGGAATGATCTCAGCTGGGGAATGTGGTGGAGAGAAGAAAATGTATTTCTCTGTTTGGGAATACTCCGTTGGGGAAAAAGATGTATTTTTTTTTCTGTTCGGAGATATCCTACTGGGGACAGACTTGTACTCACATGAGCAAGCGTGATTTACACCAGTGATATGAAAGCAAACATTTCGAGGGATGCAAAAATGCATAAATGATGCTATTATGTATGAATGTCATGAATGTTATATGCATGCTAACAATACTTGACAAAGACACTAAGGAGATATCTGGGAAAAGGACCACGTCACAGTTCGAACAAATATTCGGTGGAAGTTGCAACAATGGTGCAGACGTTCACTGATGAAGAATTTGAGTTGCATACTTTAAACTTTCAGAGAAAGGCATTTCATTGGCAACTTGGCTAGGGAATCTTTTTGGGATAAGAATACCGTCCTTTGATGATTTCTGCTGAGGATAAGAGACTTCTGTAGCAGTTGTTTTTTTTTTTTTTATCCTTCGGAGATTGAAACACTTACGGAGAAAACTGTTGAAGTTCTTTCTGTGTTCATAGTTCAAAGGAAAATTTTTGCTTTTGTTATCAAAATTTTTGAAGTAAAAATTCATTTAAAACATTTTAGTTTCAAAAAGTGATTTTCACAATAAAAGCGTTATTTTGCAAAACAGAATAAAGTAGGAATTGCAAACAAAAAGCACAGGGCTCAAATTTATTGAATAGAATGGTAATCAGCCAAATGCGTGATTTCATGAGCTATTTACAAAAGTTGGAAATGATAATTTATTGGGAAAAGGCTACATTGAAAGCAAATAACCGCTATTATCCCTAACAACTTTGAATTCCAACTGTGTTTGTCGTTTCAGAAAAGTTGATTGAAGATCCGTTGATGGAAGATTCTTCAGATTGACGAAGTATGGACTGTTTGCAGTTACTTTGTCATTTTTGTGTATCCTTGTTTTTGCCTAGATTGCCCTTTTAGGTTTCCAATCTATCAGGATATTTTCTGTTTATTGTCTCTAATTTTTGCCTGGATCGCCTTTTTTAGGTTTTCAATCCACCGAGACGCACTTTTTTGCCTAAGCCGCCCTATTCGGGTTTTCGACTTACCGAGCTGTTCTTTTGTTTTTTATTTTTAGACAAAGTATTTCTTGACTGCATCAGCACTCACAGGATGCGGGAGTTCATCACCGTCCATAGTTGTGAGAGTCATAGCACCCGTAAAAGCTTCTTTGACGATGTATGGGCCTTCGTAATTAGGAGTCCATTTGCCCCTAGAATCGTTGAAAAGATGAATCTTTTTAAGCACGAGGTCGCCTTTCGAATTCACGAGGTCGGACCTTCTTGTCGAAAGCTTTCTTCATTCTTCTTTGATAGAGTTGTCCATGACACAGCGTCAGCGCTTTTCTTCAATTAAGTTCGGTTGGTCGATCGCTTTGACACCATTCGCCTCGATAGCTTAGTTTCCATGAGAAACCTCATTGATGGGATCTCAACTTCTACGGGAGCACCGCCCATGCCATATACTAGAAAAGGAGTTGCCCTGTTGAAGTGCGTCAAGTACGATACCCATGCGAGCAAATGGCGCGCCGCCTTTGTAAGTGATGACCATTTTCTGGACGATCTTTTTGATGTTCTTGTTGGCTGCTTCAACGGCGCCGTTCATTTTTGGCCGGTAAGGAGATGAGTTATGATGCTCGATCTTGAATTCCTCACACAGTTCCTTCATCATTTTGTTGTTCAAGTTAGATCCATTGTCTGTAATGATCTTGCTTGGAACTCCGTATCGGCAAATGAGGTTGTTCTTGATGAACATCACAACCACTTGTCTTGTGACGTTGGCGTAAGATGCTGCTTCGACCCATTTGGTGAAGTAATCAATAGCCACCAGAATGAAGCGATGTCCGTTGGACGCTTTAGGTTCAATCATTCCAATCATGTCGATGCCCCACATAGAGAAAGGCCACGGAGAGGAGAGAACGTTGAGTAGAGTCGGTGGCACATGGATCTTATCTGCGTAGATCTGGCACTTGTGACATCTTTTAACGTGTTTGCAGCAATCAGATTCCATCGTTATCCAATTGTATCCTGCTCTCAAGATTTTTCTGGAAATTGCATGCCCATTTGAATGGGTTCCAAAGGATCCTTCATGTACTTCATGGATGATTGTGTCTGCTTCTTGCCTGTCGACGCATCTGAGCAGAACCATGTCGAAGTTTCTTTTGTATAGCACATCTTTATTGAGGAAGAAATTTCTTGAAAGCCTCCTTAGAGTTTTCTTATCCTTGTACGATGCCCCGAGTGGGTACTCTCGTGTTTGAAGGAAACGTTTGATGTCGTGGAACCACGGTTTATCGTCGAAGACTGCTTCTGTTGCAAATACATATGCAGGTCTTTCAAGGCGTTTGATACGGATTCTGGGCATATCATTCCAATCGTTGACTTTGAACATGGAAGATAGAGTAGCCAAGGCGTCTGCCATCCGGTTCTGATCTCGAGGGATATGATGCAGTTCTACTTCGTTGAAGAAAGTCAACAATCGCCTTGCATAATCTCTGTAAGGAATTAGACCAAGATGATGAGTTTCATACTTGTCTTTGATTTGATTGATCACAAGGGCTGAGTCTCCATATATATCAAGGATTTTGATCCTTAAGTCGATGGCTTCTTCGATACCCATGATGCAAGCTTCGTATTCTACGATGTTGTTGGTGCAATCAAACGGCAATCTGGCGGAAAATGGGATATGAGAACTCGGGAGTGATGATGATCGCCCAATTCCATTGCCAAAGACGTTCGCTCCATCAAAGACTAAACCCCATCGGATTCGGATCCGTCCTTCCGTGTAGCGGTTCGTCACAATCTTTCATCTTCAAGTACATAACATCCTCGTCTGGGAAGTCAAATTTGAGAGATTGGTATTCGTTGAGCGGCTGATGAGCCAAGTGATCGGCGAGAATGCTTCCTTTGACCGCTTTTTGAGCGAGGTACTCGATGTCATACTCAGATAATAGCATCTGCCATCGAGCGATTCTCCCGGTTAAGGCGGTTTTCAAAGACGACTTGATTGGATCCATTTTGGAGATTAACCAAGTCGTGTGATTGATCATGTATGGCGGAGACGTTGAAGCCCACACCAAAGCGCACATGTTTTCTCGAGCATGGAGTAACGAGTTTCACACCGTGAACTTTTACTCGTGTAGTAAATGGCATGCTCCTTCTTACCGTGTTGTCTTGCTGTCCAAGTCGCAGCCCATGGACTCTTCTAGTACGGTAAGGTACATGATTAGCGGTCTTCCTTCAACCGGAGGGATCAGATTGGTGGTTCCGGGTATTCCTTGATCCGCCGAATGCTTTTTGGCAATCGGTGTCCGCACAACCTTTGATCTTTGCGGAGAAGCTTGAATATCGGTGTAGCGATCATCGAGAGATAACCGAGATGTAATTCAATCGTCCAAGAAATCCTCTTACTTGCTTTTCCGTACGTGGCGTAGGCATTTCCTGAATAGCCTTGACTTTGTCAGGGTCCATTTCAATTCCCTTTTGACTGACGATGAAACCTAGGAGTTTTCCAGATCTTACCCCAAAGGTGCATTTGTTAGGATTCAGACGGAGCTGAAATTTCCTTAGTCGTTGAAACAACTTTAAGAGATAGTCTATATGTTCATCTTCAGTGTCAGATTTTGCTATCATGTCGTCCACGTAGACTTCGATCTCTTTGTGCATCATGTCATGGAAGAGAGTAGTCATCGCCCTCTGGTAAGTTGCGCCTGCATTCTTTAATCCAAACGACATTACTTTGTAGCAAAAAGTGCCCCACGGCGTGATGAAGGATGTCTTCTCCATGTCTTTGGGAGCCATTCTGATCTGATTATAACCAGAGAAACCGTCCATGAAGGAAAATACGTTGAATTTTGTAGTGCTATCCACTAGCATGTCGATATGCGGTAGTGGGAAATCGTCTTTCGGACTTGCTTTGTTCAGATCCCGGTAGTCAACACACATTCTGACCTTTCCATCTTTCTTGGAGACACGTACTATGTTGGCTAGCCATTGAGGATATTCAGAAGTGACGAGGAAACCAGCGTCGAGCTGTTTTTGAACTTCCTTTTTGATTTTATCAGCCATTTTAGGGTGAACTCTTCTCAGCTTTTGCTTAACTAGCGGACACTCTGGTTTTAACGGCAGGTGATGCTCCACGATGCTGGTATCTAACCCTGGCATGTCATGGTAGGACCAAGCGAACACATCAACATATTCTTTGAGAAGAGTTATCAGTTTGCTTTTGACACTGCTGTTGAGTGAAGCTCCGATATTTACTTCTTTTCCATCTTCCTCAGAACCCAAATTGATTGCTTCTAGAGGTTCTTTGTGAGGCTGAATGATCCTTTCCTCGTGCTTTAGCAGTCTAGAGATTTCATCTGGGATCTCTTCTTCAACTTCTTCCTCGGCGACCTCACAGGGGATTTCAAAGTTGGGAAAGAGCATAGAGTTATTGCTTTCAATGGATTTGTCCATCTGTTAATCTGCATATTTGATTTATGTTTGATTAATTAACTCTTTGTCATCATTTTTTTTTGAAGAAAGTTAAAGTGAAAGTGTATGCAGATTAATTTTATATTTTTGAAGATTTTTTTTTATGTGTTTTTTAGGATTATCATTTCCAGAAAAGGGTAAAAATGAAAATAAACTCAAAGTGTGGAAACAAAACAATGCGTTTTATTTATAATCTACACTATGAAACAGAGCCCTAAAACACAAACTCATTCTCCTTGGGCAAGACGAAGAGAAATTATTTAAAAGCTAAAACCCTATAAAACATCTCTACACTTTGGGCGAAGTGAGAGTTCAAAACAAAAGCAAAGATAAACTACTTAGAGCTATGAACATTAGTCCGAACTTCAACGGGTTTCCAGTAGTGACGAACTCCTTGGAAGTCGAGGTACTCGGGTAATTTTACGCTTGGTTTAACCCTTGAGTAGACTTTGGTTGCTGTTTGAGCCGTCTTTGAAGACTCTGGACGATAGCTCTTGCCCTTTGTGCTGCTGAAGCAATCTTCTTGACTAACAGATCGGGAAGTATGAGATGTAGCATATGTGCTTCCTATTGATCTTTGTGTTGAATACTGGGGATGTATCCTCCAATCTTCTGAGTGAAGAGACTCGTTGTCGGCGACACTTTCCAAATCGTATCCCGAATTGTGCTCTTGATCTTCAGTGATCATGTTGATGTAGTGGTAACCAAGATCTGGTTTAGTGAATTCCACAGGTGTGTTGAAGCAGAGATCTTCATTGGGGATCTCGATTGGCTGATTAGACTGAGAAGACGAGTATACCTCTTCTGTTTGACTAGGATAATCAAAAGAATCACCCCATCCTGTGGGCTGGATATCTTCGATCCGGATTTTCGAGCTTTCTGGCGCAGTGTATTTCACCATGTAGTCGAATTTGCCACTTGGTTCTCCCAAGGTATCCCATACTTCAGCAGGGACAGGTGGATTTTCATGCCTTTGCAGGGACATGTCTTTGAATTGGTCAGTTGGCGCATATGACTCCTCTTGAGACACATACTCAGGGCTGTTTAAATAAGTGCTCCATTCTTCAAATTCAGATGGATCGTCTTCATCCTCTTCGATGGTTACAACGCTAACCTCTTGGAGAACAGGATTTAGGAAGCCCCCACTGCTGAAAAGTTCTTTGATTGGACGAAGTGTTTCATCCTTTTGCTTGTCTTTGGAGAATACGGGTGTGAACCCGAGTCCGGCTTTTGTTTTGCTCTTGACAGGTTTGATAACTTGTCCCCATCCTTTAGTATTGCCATCTTTCACCATTTGTGCAGCTTCTTTATACGAAGAGATAGATGATCTGTTTTTGTTGGTAGATTCATCTTCTAATGGACGTTCGAGGAGATGTGTTCCTTCAATGTCATTTGCTGTGATGAAAGAGAAATTGGATAGATGACTTACAAGTAAAGCTTGCTCACCACTGATAGTCACCAACTTTCCATTTACTGTGAATTTTAATTTCTGATGGAGAGTAGAAGTTACTGCTCCTGCCTCGTGGATCCAAGGTCTTCCTAGTAAACAACTGTAAGCAGCTGGTACGTGTCATACCCCAAAATTTGCCCTCCATCTATTCAAGAGATTTCATACATCTATGCTCAAGGATTCCTCAAGAGTTGATCAGACAAACTCTCTCCTAGACAATCAATCCAAACTAGGGTTTGGTATCTCTCAAGTCAAGATGGATTTCCAACATCTCCAATGGTCTTCATGCCTCCTCATATGCTTCAAAGATTCTCCATGACAAGTTTCAAGCTTCACAAGTCAAGTTTCCTCAGGCAATTGCTCAGATGATTGAAAATCGGGTGTATTGGACAAAAAGTCAACTGTGGTCAACATACAGTCAAAACTTCTGATTTTTGGTCAACATCCTCATTTTGAAGTTACATTCATCATTTGATCAAGGGTTGATCATGATTCATCAAGAAAACTCAAGATTTGCTCAAAAGTCAAACTTTCTAAATTAGGGTTTCTAGGTGAAAAGTCAACCAAACTTTGACTGATCATAACTTCTTCATACTTTATCAGAAATTTTCCCACCAAAGCTCATTTTAAAGGAAATTCAATTCTCTACAACTTCATGTCTCACAAGAATGTTCAAAAAATGCTTCATTTGGAAGGTATGGATCAAAATATTACAGGTCCTTTTCAAAGTCAACAAAAAGTCAACATTTTGTTTTTAAGATATATTGAGCATAAAAACTCCAATTGAGATGAGACCAAAAGGGTTGGTTAGAGGACTCTTATAGCTTTCCAAAAAGTCCAAGAACACTCCAAAATGTGGAAAATTGAGCAAGATACACCATTCACAAGTTGGGCAATTTTGAAAGAATGCACAAAGAGAGATACTTCAAAAAAATCAAATCTTTTGCAAATGGGCCTACTTTTTCTTCATCCAAACTTATTCCTCATGCAATTAGGAATGTCCAAGCCCAATGCCACGATTTTCTATTTTATTTTCCTATTTAATTTGGAATTTATTCATTTAAATACAAATTAATTTGAAAAATAAAGTATAAAATCAAAATTAATTGAAAGATTGATTTTTATTGCTTGCTTGTGATCCAATTAACCCATAAATGCCAAGAATTTCGAAATTGAATCAAATATGGGAAGATTTGATTGAATTGAACAAGTTTTGAAAATTTGATTTTCATGGAAATATCAAAATTGATTTTCATTGATTATTGATCAAATCTTTCCAAAACAATGCCAAATCCATCCAAAGATATATACCGATGCATATCAATCACAAGAGGACGAAAAATGGCTCCAAGAACCCTAACCTAAAAGCCAAAATCCGTGACCTTCAAGCAATCCAGACCTTGGTTCCGTGGATTTTAATCGATTTTGAGCATCCCATCGTGTTCCTTGGATTGTCTAGAGTCGATCCAGACCTTTACAAGTTGCAAAACCATCAAGAATCAAGGAATTCCAGTTTCGGTTTGTTCTTCCTTTTCCAAAATCGATTTCTAATTCTCATGCATTTTTAACATGTTTCGTGGTTTGTTTTGTGTTTAGATGGAAGTTTGCAAACTTTCTGCATAGTTTGATTGAGTTTTCATGGCCAGAATCGATGTTTACCATAGCTAGGGTTTCCTTGCACGAATTGGGAACTCACACACGAAAATTGGAACATGAGACCACCACCATTGTGTTTAGAATCCAATTTGCAATCGATTCATGTACTCACAACAAATTTATATTATGTGTATGAGATTTTGGAAATTGCAGGGGTTATAGCGTCGCACTGAGGCCGACGCTATGTTTTCAAAAATTCAAAAGGTTGAAGATGAAGATCTTGGCGCGGAAACGAGGCAATCGGAGGGTGACGCGTGCTTGTATTCCACTTGCTTCGTTTTCAAACATCAGATGCAACGTGGCTCAGTTGGTTAAGGCGTTCACTATTGTGGGATGCTCTCCCATGTCCTGGGTTCGATCCCTATGGGCACCGGTTTTCACTCCTTTTTCCAAACTTGCACTATTTTCTTATTTTTCTATATTTAATATTTTCCATACAATTTTAATTATTTTCATCATTTTATTTCTGCATCTAAAAATTATCAAAAAATAATTTTCCTTCTGCATTTATTTTCAGAAAAACTTTATTTAATTTAATAAATTTAAAAATATAATTTTTGCATGCACATTTATTTTATTTTTAATTTTGCATTTAATTCACTTTTAATTGCATTTTAATTATTAAATCTCTTCCAAAAAATCCCAAAAAATTATCTTAATATATTTATCTTATTTCCAGCATGTATTAATTTTTCTATATTAAAATTTGCATTTTTCTAACATTTTTCTTTTGTTCGATTCATATTGCATTTCCCGATTTCTTCTTTTTGCAGTTCATCCAATTCGATTTATTTTTCTTTATCATTTTATTATTCTATTTTTCCAATAATGTAATTGCTCATGGGATGTAATAGTTTAATTTAGGACTTTATTTTCCGCATTTTAAATTATATATCGCCCCAAAGCCTTGTAATAGCGTGGGTTTACTTTCCGCTTTACATTTCCGCCTTTACATTCCGCATTTTAATTTCCGCACTTATCAATTGCTAGTAATTAGGCGTATGGCAAGATAATAATTGGACATAGCTCACACTAATCTTCAAGATAATATATCTGAAATCAACACACTTCTTTCACACATGCACCCCTTAGGGTAATTCTCTCGATGCCTTTCAATTCAAAATGGTCATGTCCTCGAACGTAGAGGTATTCTAGCACCGCTGCCTTCAAACAAATCATCATAGTCCCTTCGATACAAAGATCATAAGACCCACGATGTCGCCTCCGAATACATGATCTTGACCTCGATTGTCGCCTCGAAAATGATGATAGTCCCTTCGAATGTGCTAGGATACTTCCTACAAGTTGCTTTCTATGACCATCCGATGTCCCTTCGAATGTCCCGCTTACATCCAACGAATGGAGCTACCTACTAACTAATGGTATGGCTAGCGCTATTCTAAAGGAACGTAAAAGAAACGACCAATTCGAGTGGGTAATAAGTCTTTAGTTGCTCGCTCTATCAAATGCTTTTCACACCACACTCTTTTTCAAAGTTCAAATTCTTTTCAAAACGAAACATTTCGAACACTTTGTATACACTCCTACATGAGTCATTACAAAGTCAAAGCGAAATGCCTTTTCAAAACATTTTGTCAAACACACGTAAAGCAATTTTAAAAGTGATCTAGAGCAACTAAGAGCCGTAGATAACTACGGATGGAAAGGGTGCTAATACCTTCCCTTTTCATAAACATTCTCCCGAACTCAGAATCTAACGAAGGTCTTTTTCTGTTAATTTTACCTTCCCTTAATTGGATAAAAATAAAAGTCGGTGGCGACTCTTGCTATCCGCACATTTGGATACAAAATCCTACAAAGTCAGTTCACCGACATGTAATCTGGCGACTGCTGGGACTACACCCTAAAAGAGAGAATTGCCTTAGGGATTTCTAGATAACTTTTATTGCTTTTGTTTGACTTGTATGCTTTATCTTTAAGGGTTGCTTGGGTATTATATTGTTGGGGGATCCTACACGGATCCGGTTTCCTTTTAGGTAAGTAGCATTAGATCATCGCGACCGTTAGACGTATAACTACGCGGTCAACATGATGGCTACGTTAGCGTGACACTTTGGTTGTCCCGATACTCTTCATTCCCAAGTTGAAGATAGTATTTGGCTTCTGCGTGGTGTCATCAAGCGCTAACTAAACTTTTAGAACCTTAATTGACCCATCTTAGCCATTAGAAGGTAGTGAGATGGCCGGCTTTGGTGTAGACCGAGGTTGGTTGATACTCGATGCTACGCTCATTGAGATTAGACTTTTGGGACATTTTCGATCGACCACTTGGCCGTCGATTGAAATAAGCGCCTACGAGAAAGATCGTGATGTGAGATTCCTAGAACCGGTTACTATTATAGGACAGATGAACCAACTCAAACTTTTGGTGGGGTAATCACCTATACCTCTTAACCCTAGGCTCATTGTGTGAATTGTTTGTGTGTGCTAAACATGACATCATGACATCATTCGCATTGCATATCATTTCTAACTATTTCAAGGACCTAGGATTTATCTTTGCTGCTTTTGTAGGATTATGGCTTCTAGAAAGACTATCCGAATCAACTTCATGGGTATCCCTTCTCACTCAAAGAATTGGTTTCAAAATTCCGACCATGCTCGGTTCATCAAAAGACATGGTTATCTACTTGATTTGGTTATCTCCGGTTTTGAAGAAGATATGATGCATGTCCTATTCCAGTTCTTTGATCCGAAACACCATTGCTTTACATTTCCAGATTATCAGTTGGTTCCTACCTTGGAAGAGTTCTCTAAGCTACTTGGGATACCTATTCTTGACCAAATGCCATTCACCGGTCTAGAAAAGGTTCCTAGGTACGAAGACATTGCATCAGCCTTACATCTTAAGCGCTCAGATATCGAAGCCAATTGGGAAACTAGAAGTGGAGTTAAGGGTTTACTTTCCAAGTTCTTAATCAAGAAAGCCCGAGAATTCCTCAAAGTTATGAGTTTCCATGCATTTGAAAACATTGTGGCCTTGCTAATTTATGGTTTGGTTCTATTTCCTAACTCGGATCAATTCATAGATATCAATGCCATCAAGTTGTTCCTTACCCGTAATCCAGTGCCTACTTTACTTGGAGACATCCTGCATTCTCTTCACACTCGTACTACTAAGCGACAAGGAACTCTCATGTGTTGTATACCGTTACTTTCAAGGTGGTTTATTTCGCACCTTCCTCCATCAGTTTTGAAGAATGAACAAAGGTTGAGATGGTCTCAAAGATTGATGTCACTCTCTCATTCAGATATCCGTTGGAATCTTTTCTCTCAAAAGGACTTCACCTTCATTGAGCGTTGTGGGAATTCCTAATGTACCGCTACTTGGTATAAGGAGGTATTACTTACAACCCTTCTTTAGCTCTACGTCGGTTTGGTTTTGCTCAAGAGATGGTCCACATGATATGCTTCTCCAAGATGTTGTGTTCGACTACAATCACGATCTCCGTTACCGAAGGTTCATACATGCTTGGGGCATGGTAAAGAAGATCGATACCAAGACTTTGGGGCACCGAACTCCATTCCTTGGGAACCTTACCTCAAATGGGTGCGAGCTCGAGCTCAAAACCTCATGATGCCATTCACGCTGTTTACCAGAATTATGGAACCTGTTGCTATAGGTGACGTACCTATGCTGTTCTCCATCCTGACATGCCTATTGATTTCGAAGACTTGAAGAGATCCTGGATTCAACTAAAAGAAGAAAGGGATACCTTTGAAGCTCAGTGCTATGCAAGTGAGAAGAAAGTGTTAGAGTTGACCAAGCTACTTCACGAGGAGCGAAACATCAACGCCTACATCGGCACCAAGAGGAAGCGCCCGTGGGAGACTTAGAGCTTTAGGATTTTATGCTTTTCTTTATTATTTGAATTATCTCTTGTACTTAAAAAGAAAAAGAATAATAAAGAAGTACTAATAAATGTTTGCTCATTGCTTGTTTAACAAATTTAAATCTCTAAGGTCCTTGAAAACATTGCATTGCATTCGCATAAACATTGCATAGCATAGCATAACATTGCATCACAGGTACATTGGAGATTGGTTTTCTCATTTGCTCGCTATTTATTTTAGCAGAAATGGCTCTTGAACAGATCACAAAGATCTCCGTGCTCGTAATGCTCGGCCAGCAGATGTTCACCAACTTGGTCCAAGGCCAAGAAGATTTGAAGAAGCTCATCAACAAGAAGAAGAAGGTTGTTGGTCTCCTCAACATGGGTAGACGTTTCAAAGGGGGTCCAAAAGTGGTCAGTCGGATCGAGCTCTCTGAAGGAAGTGTCCATACCGAGGGGAGTACCAAGGGTGATGAAGGTGATCAGCGTGAGCCAAAGAAAGGAGGAGAGGACCACTCTGATTATAGCCAACACTCTGATGAAGATGACAAGTACAAACAACTTGAAGACCGTCTGAATGCTGTGGAAAACCTGAAAATGTCCGGGCTGAATTTTGATGATCTGAGTCTCGTCCCTGGTGTTGTGATTCCTCCCAAGTTCAAAGTTCCAACTTTTTCCAAGTATGATGGCATGTCCTGCCCAAAGATGCATTTGAAGTCCTATGTCCAGAAGATCAATCCCCACACTGATGACAGAAAGTTGTGGATGCACTATTTTCAAGAGAGTTTGTCCGGAACCCAGTTGGAATGGTACTATCGCCTAGAGAATGACCGTATCCGTACTTGGAGTGACTTAGCGATGCTTTTCTGCAGACGTATGAGTACAATCTTGAATTGACACCCACTCGCATGCAACTACAAAGCATGTCTATGGGTGTGAGAAGTTCAAGGAGTATGCTCGAAGGAGAGATCTAGCGGTGAGTTCAACCACCCTTGTCCAATAGGGAGTTGGTTGATATGTTTATGGGAACAGGCCCGTTCTTCAATCATCGATTGGAAACTCTTCATCCGGATTCACCGAGTGATATTGACGGTGAGCGCATTGAAGTGGTATCAAAGTGGGAAGATTCATAGAGTCATCTTCAAATCTGAAGAGATCTTTTGGTGGTAAGAAAGAAGCTAATCTGTGTATGGTCGAGAAAAGCCGAGCCAACCACGCTCAATGTGGGGGCGGTTGTGATCTCAATCCTACATCGGCACAACCTCGGTGAGACAATACAGCGTAACGAGCAGCAACGAAGGCAGCTTAAGATCAACATGCCATTGTCGCAAGCCTTGCAACACATGTTGAACGCAGTGATTACTTGAGGGATCCTCCTCGAATGTCAACACTTCCTCTCGGTACAATCCTAATGCTAAGTGTGCTTACCATTCCAATAGCCAGGGCACGACATCGACAATTGTTGGGCTCGAAGAACAAGATTCAAGATATGATTGAAGCTAAGCGATTGAATTTGATCCTCCTGTTGAGACTCGGATGTGATCAACGCCTATGCCTAACCATGACAAGAGTTCCAATCTGTTGGTGACGATACTTATGTTTTCAACATAGATGACTTGACCATTCCTCGATGGTAAGAACTTGTTGCAAGCGGTGTCAACCAGGATGCCGAAGATGTCGTTGGTGCCCATCCGCACGGATGGTTGTGCTTGGTTGAGAAGACGTGTTCGATGCATGATGGATAACCGTGAGATACTATTTACGAAACCACATGCGAAGTTGTGTGAAGAAATGTCTAAGTTGAAGATCGACAATGCGAACGAAACCGTGCCATCTGTGTGGGATACCTTGGGGCGGCCAAGTGGAAAGTATGATTACATGGTGAAGTACACTGTTCCTGAGAGTTACAAGATTCCTATTGAAGATGTTAAGGCGACCGGATGGGGTGACGATTTCCCAGAAGACTATGCTGATGTTAACACAATAAGGATTTCCTCTGCTGATCCTATGCTTAGGGTGGCACCTCTCATTATCACTTCTCCAAGACCAGTGCCATATTCCTCTGACAAGGCTATCCCTTGGAATTATGGAGCTGATGTTTACTATCATGGTGTCAAACAAGATCCTCTGACCATTGAAGATCTTCATGAAGTTTCTATTCGACATTGACAACATCACGGATCCGAAGGTGACGAACCGAAGGGTATTCTCTCCAGAGATCTCTCCTCCAAGGACACTGCGACTCCAGCTCGCATTCCAGCTACTCAATCCATACCCCCAGCTAAAGGGAAAGAATCAGTGGCTCATCCTGCTCAACCAGAAGTACCAAAGGAAGTTACTAAAGACACCTCCAAACAAGAAATGGAGGAAATTCTGAAGATCATCAAGAAGAGTGATTACAATGTTGTGGAGCAGTTAGGACAGACTCGTCCAAGATTTCCATGCTCGCTTTGCTCTTGTGCTCGAGGCTCATGCTAATGCCTTGGTGAAGTTTCAAGAATGCTCATATGCCGCAAGACACTACCACCGACCGATTGAAGTTTGTATTGCTAGCCCGGCTGCCAACAACGGCCTAGGTTTCTCTCGATGTTGATTTGACTCGCCGAAAGAAACACAACAAAGCCTTGCACATCTCATTGAATGCAAGGGCACTACATTGTCTCATGTCTTGGTAGATACGGTTACGCTTAAATATCCTTCGAAGCGCTTTTGCGACTTGATGTCGAAGGGTTGGTTCGAGACCGGTGACATTATCGTGAAGAGCTTTTGATGGTTCTAAGCGAACAAGCTTGGAGAGCTCACTCTGTTAAAGTCGGTTCCGGACTTTTGATTCCACCTTCTTTGTCATGGACATCCGTCCGCTTACTCTTGCCTACTTGGACGCCTTGGATACATGGGCGGTATTACCTCTACCTTGCATCGAAACCCAAATACCGGTGAAAGGGAAGGTTGTTACAATATGTGGTGAAAAAGAATATATGGTCATCATCTCTGTCATTCCGCTATCTCGAGATGGAGGGTGAATTCTTGAGACTCCTGTCAAGCTTTTGAAACAATTCCCGAGTCATGCCGTTGACTCTCCATCCTCTGAAGATGCTAAAGTTCCGCCTAGGATGGCCTCATTGAAAGATGCTCAAGCTTTGTTGAAGAAGGAAGAGTACTATTTGGGGTGACTCCGATCTTCCTTTCAAATTTGACAAAATGGTTTAGGCTTCACCATCAAAGTCGAGAAGATGATACGCCGCGAACGTGCGGCCAACTTCCTTTCGCATCAGCTAGAGTGGAATCCATGCTATAGAAGACAACGACAATGACTTCGACATCGAAGTGGATCTTCCCAACTCGGATCATGGGCTCGACAATTGGAAGGCGAAGACGTCATACCAATCTCCTTTAGTCGGGAGTAATTGCTCTTGTTTTGTTTTGCTTTTCGTATTCCTTTATGTTTTGAACAAAAACTTTGAAAGCCTAGTGCCTTACACGGGCATCATGGCTCGTTTGCGAGGTTATTATCATCGTTTGCGTATTTTCATTCAATAAATTCGTTGGACTTTTGCATTCAATTGTTTGTTTCCTTTCTTTACTTTATCACCCTTCAAAAAGCTATGTGTTCTTACACACCCACGTGATACTGCAGAATCACTCGAATCTCGTTAATAACGGCTATGCTATTGCTAAATATGACTTGATAATCCGATCTACCAAGCGAAGGCGAAGGTGAGGAAGATTGTGAAGTGCCGGAGAACTTGCCCTTCTCACAAGAAGATCGAGTTATCACCACATGAAGAGCAAGTTGAGGTTGTGAATTTGGGTACTAGCGAAGACAGAAAAGAGATCAAGATAGGAGCGGGTCTTGAGAACAGTGTTAAAAAAAAGTTGGTTCAGATGCTACGAGACTATTTTGAGGTTTTTGCTTGGTCATACGAAGACATGCCGGGTTTAGACATTGATATTGTGGTACCGATTGCCAACAAAGGGTTTTCTCGATGAGAAGGTTCGTCGTATGCGTCCTGAGATGTCAGAAAAGATCAAAGCCGAAGTTATGAAGCAGTTCAATGCAGGTTTCTTAGCTGTTACTTCTTATCCACAGTGGGTTGCAAATGTGGTACCCGTACCTAAGAAGGATGGCAAGGTACGAATGTGTGTGGATTACAGAGATCTGAACAAAGCGAGTCCGAAAGATGATTTTCCACTTCCTCATATTGATGTTCTGGTTGACAACACCGCTCAGCATAAGGTTTTCTCCTTCATGGATGGTTTCTCTGGTTACAATCAAATCAAAATGGCTCTAATCTCAACAATAAGATGATCACTGAACTCTGCACGCAGTTCAAGATCAAGCATCACAACTCTTCTCCTTATCGGCCTAAGATGAATGGCACAGTGGAAGCCGCCAACAAGAACATTAAGAAGATTATACAGAAAATGACAGTGACTTACAAGGATTGGCATGAGATGTTACCATTTGCTCTTCATGGTTATCCTTTTCTGACACGAACATCCACAGGGCAACCCCGCTTCTCTCGTATCTGGCATGGAAGCGTCTTACCCATCGAGTTCGGATACCCTCAACGAGTCCTCGGGAGGCGAGAGTTAGGCGAAGACGATTGGGTCGAGACCGCCTTGACAGATTAATTTGATTGATGAGAAAGCTCGCGTCCATACGCCATGGGCAGTTATCGAAGCAATGATCGAGCATTTAAGAAGGTCAAGCACCAAGTCTACCAAGTCGGTGATCTAGTAGTCAGCGCATCATTCTTCCACAAGGTGATCGAGGGCAAATGGACTCCCACCTCGAGGGACCGTTTGTAGTCAAGGCAGTATTTTCCGTAGACTATGATACTTAGCACCATGGATGGTGAAGACTTCCCACACCCGAGAGCGAGACATAGTCAAAAATACTACAAAGAGACCCGCTAGGTCGGTAGCCTAGGCAAAAATAAGGGCATCTGGCGAACCAAAGGTTCGGGCAAAAGTTAAGGATATATACAAAACATGTACACCAAGTCGAAAACACGAAAAGCGGCTTGGGCAAAAAAGGTATCGGTGGGCGAAAACCGAAGGGCGGTCTAGGCAAAAGTTAGGGATTTAAGCGTACGAATATGTCTCTCGGATCACCTTCTGGACTACTATCAGCATTCAAGATTCAAATGGCGAAGATCAGTTTATTCACTTTCTACTGACAGCAAGGGGATGAGATAGTCGAAATATATGAGTACTAGCATAGTTGGAACTTAACGAGATTGTTTCCGCATAGCTTTTTACCTTTCTTGTACAAACTACTTGGCCATCATACATTTCAAATAAACACAAGTTCTTTCTCTTTACAATTTTCCATTGTTTGCAATAAGTCCAACGTTTGCTTTGAATGACTATCGCATTTGACAATAAGAATCTAATCACAAACATACGAAAAGTGAACATGCAAAAGTACTTACTATAGGCTCCAGGAATTGAGATGACAACGAAAGTCACCAATGCAGTTCCCCACAGAGCATGATCCCCACAAAGGTGTCACTCACAACACACCTACCCCAGCGGAATACACGTTAAGTCCCCGAACAGTAATTCCACTCAACCGAGCAACGTTACATCAGTCTCCAAGAAGTAACACCTCATCCCCAGTCAAGGTATTCATCCCCAGCGGACGTGTCTCAATCCTCCCCCTTCTCCCCGGCAGCAGTATCCAGACTCGAAACTTGGTCAGATAGTGCATCGGAGGAAACATACACCTTTTATTCCCCAGCCAAAGATTACAACGGACTCCAGACTCTTCTAGCCCGGTCTCTCAGCAACCATCAAATGCTCTCCAGCGAGATCTACACTCAAAATCCCCAGTAGAGCGCCTCTTAAAAATCCTCAGCAGGGTCTACATACAAGGTCCCCAACAGATCGCCTCCCAGATTCTCCTCCGCAGGGTCTGTATATGAGATCTCCAACAACGAGCTTCTCAATCTCTACCCTCCTCAATAATATCTAGGCCCAAGACTTGGTCAGATAGTGCAGCGGAGGAATCCAGGGTATCTTTCTTCTCCTTGAAAAGCGGGGTTCTCACCTACTCAATTCCCCAAGCAGGAGTCAGAAATCTTCAAACAGAACATCCGCAACTTCTTCAAGATGGATATGTTTTGAAATATCACAACATTCATCATTCATACATTTCCCATAAAGTCATAATTCATGCATATGTCATTCATATACACTGTCATGCATCATACTTTGCATAAAACTAACGAATGTTCTATCAAAGTTTCTCTTGTTTTCTCCAAAAGCAGTATGATCATAACAAACAGGTCGAGGATTAAGCCGAACGACGGAAAACTATCGAAAGACCGCCCTTGGTTGTCCTCCACGATGGTCGAAATTAAGCCAACCGGCGGAAAACTATCTGAAAGACCGCCCTTGGTTGTCCTCCGACGATTGGTCGAGGATTAAGCCCGAACCGAAGCGGAAAACTATCGAAAGACCACACACGGTTGTCTTCCGGCGATGGTCCAGGTTAAGCCGAACCGCGGAAAACTATCCGAAAGACCACCTCGGTTATCCTCCGATAATGGCAATGGATCAACACCGATGCACAACAGGAAGCTATCCACATTTTTCCAACTACAATCTCCTCGGAGTAATCACGAAGATTTATTACGATTCCTTATTATCAACAAACTACTGAGTCAGCGTCGACTTCGTTGCCTTGGATGGCATCTTAAGCCCATCTCCGACTACTTGTCAACATTTCTTCACTTTCAGAATGCTGCATATATGGTTAAAAATCAATACAAACCAATAACCTCATTCAAAGTGAACACGGAGTCTAACATACGACTCACTCCCCAGCATCGACCTTTCTAGATGGCATCTTAAGCCCATCTTCGTCAGCTCTCCTATTAACAACCTCGAGTCTAGCGTACGACTCGTTCCCCATAAATCTCCAACTTCTCCAAATGGCATCAGCCCATTCCGCATCGACCAATAAGCGGTGCAAATTTTCGGTGTACTCGGTGTTCAATCATCTTCTACCTCCAGGTCACGAAAGACAAGCGTGTCAATCTAACCCTTCCAGTACAAGAAGATTGAACAGGGGCAGCTGTCATACCCCAAAATTTTCCCTCCATCTATTCAAGAGATTTCATACATCTATGCTCAAGGATTCCTCAAGAGTTGATCAGACAAACTCTCTCCTAGACAATCAACCCAAACTAGGGTTTGGTATCTCTCAAGTCAAGATGGATTTCCAACATCTCCAATGGTCTTCATGCCTCCTCATATGCTTCAAAGATTCTCCATGACAAGTTTCAAGCTTCACAAGTCAAGTTTCCTCAGGCAATTGCTCGATGATTGAAAATCGGTGTATGGACAAAAAGTCAAGCGTGGTCAACATACAGTCAAACTTCATAATTTTTGGTCAACATCCTCATTTTGAAGTTACATTCATCATTTGATCAAGGGTTGATCATGATTCATCAAGAAAACTCAAGATTTGCTCAAAAGTCAAACTTTCTAAATTAGGGTTTCTAGGTGAAAAGTCAATGAACTTTGGTGATCATAACTTTCTCATACTTTCTCGAAATTTTCCACCACCTCTTGTTTTGAAGGAAATTCAATTCTCTACAACTTCATGTCTCACAAGAATGTCAAAAATGCTTCATTTGAGAGGTATAGCTCAAAACATTACGGTCATTTTCAAAGTCAACAAAAGTCAACTTTTTGTTTTGAAGATATATTGAGCATGGTAACTCCAATTGAGATGAGACCAAAGAAATTGTTTAGAGGACTCTTAGAGCTTTCCAAAAAGTCCAAGAACACTCAAAAATGTGGAAAATTGAGCAAGATACACCATTCACAAGTTGGGCAATTTTGAAAGAATGCACAAAGAGAGATACTTCAAAAAATCAAATCTTTTGCAAATGGGCCTACTTTTTCTTCATCCAAACTTATTCCTCATGCAATTAGGAATGTCCAAGCCCAATGCCACGATTTTCTATTTTATTTTCCTATTTAATTTGGAATTTATTCATTTAAATACAAATTAATTTGAAAAATAAAGTATAAAATCAAAATTAATTGAAAGATTGATTTTTATTGCTTGCTTGTGATCCAATTAACCCATAAATGCCAGCAATTTCGAAATTGAATCAAATATGGGAAGATTTGATTGGAATTGAACAAGTTTTGAAAATTTGATTTTCATGGAAATATCAAAATTGATTTTCATTGATTATTGATCAAATCTTTCCAAAAACAATGCCAAATCCATCCAGCATATATATACCTGATGCATATCAATCACAAGAGGACGAAAAAATTGCTCCAAGAACCCTAACCTAAAAGCCAAAAATCCGTGACCTTCAAGCAATCTGCAGCCTTGGTTCCAGTGGATTTTAATCGATTTTGAGCATCCCATCGTGTTCCTTGGATTGTCTAGAGTCGATCCAGACCTTTACAAGTTGCAAAACCATCAAGAATCAAGGAATTCCAGTTTCGGTTTGTTCTTCCTTTTCCAAAATCGATTTCTAATTCTCATGCATTTTTAACATGTTTCGTGGTTTGTTTTGTGTTTAGATGGAAGTTTGCAAACTTTCTGCATAGTTTGATTGAGTTTTCATGGCCAGAATCGATGTTTACCATAGCTAGGGTTTCCTTGCACGAATTGGGAACTCACAGAATACGTAAAATTGGAACATGAGACCACTACCATTGTGTTTAGAATCCAATTTGCAATCGATTCATGTACTCACAACAAATTTATATGATGTGTATGAGATTTTGGAAATTGCAGGGGTTATAGCGTCGCACTGAGGCCGACGCTATGTTTTCAAAAATTCAAAAGGTTGAAGATGAAGATCTTGGCGCGGAAACGAGGCAATCGGAGGGTGACGCGTGCTTGTATTCCACTTGCTTCGTTTTCAAACATCAGATGCAACGTGGCTCAGTTGGTTAAGGCGTTCACTATTGTGGGATGCTCTCCCATGTCCTGGGTTCGATCCCTATGGGCACCGGTTTTCACTCCTTTTTCCAAACTTGCACTATTTTCTTATTTTTCTATATTTAATATTTTCCATACAATTTTAATTATTTTCATCATTTTATTTCTGCATCTAAAAATTATCAAAAAATAATTTTCCTTCTGCATTTATTTTCAGAAAAACTTTATTTAATTTAATAAATTTAAAAATATAATTTTTGCATGCACATTTATTTTATTTTTAATTTTGCATTTAATTCACTTTTAATTGCATTTTAATTATTAAATCTCTTCCAAAAAATCCCAAAAAATTATCTTAATATATTTATCTTATTTCCAGCATGTATTAATTTTTCTATATTAAAATTTGCATTTTTCTAACATTTTTCTTTTGTTCGATTCATATTGCATTTCCCGATTTCTTCTTTTTGTACAGGTTCATCCAATTCAGACGATTTTCTCTTTATCATTTTATTATTCTATTTCTTCCAATAATGTAATTGCTCATGGGATGTAATAGTTTAATTTAGGACTTTATTTTCCGCATTTTAAGGTATGTATCTGCCCCAAAGCCTTGTAATAGCGTAGGTTTACTTTCCGCACCTTTACATTTCCGCCTTTACATTCCGCATTTTAATTTCCGCACCTTATCAATTGCTAGTAATTAGGCGTGTATGGCAAGATAATAATTGGACATAGCTCACACTAATCTTCAAGATAATATATCTGAAATCAACACACTTCTTTCACACATGCACCCCTTAGGGTAATTCTCTCTCGATGCCTTTCGAATTCAAAAATGGTCATGTCCCTCGAACGTAGAGGTATTCTAGCACCGTTGCCTTCCAAACAAATCATCATAGTCCCTTCGATACAAAGATCATAAGACCCACGATGTCGCCTCCGGTACATGATCTTGACCCTCGATTGTCGCCTACGAAAATGATGATAGTCCTTCAGATGTGCTAGGATACTTCCTACAAGTTGCTTTCTATGACCATCCGATGTCCCTTCGAATGTCCGCTTACATCCAGCGAATGGAGCTACCTACTAACTAATGGTATGGCTGCGCTATTCTAAAGGAATAAAAAATGAAACGACCAATTACGAGTGGGTAAATAAGTCTTTTAGTTGCTTGCTCTATCAAATGCTTTTCACACCACACAATCTTTTCAAAGTTCAAATTCTTTTCAAAACGAAACATTTCGACGCTTTGTATACACTCCTACATGAGTCATTACAAAGTCAAGCGAAATGCCCCTTTTCAAAACATTTTTGTCAAACACAGAGCAATTTTAAAAAGTGATCTAGAGCAACTAAGAGCCGTAGATAACTACGGATGGAAAGGGTGCTAATACCTTCCCTTTTCATAAACATTCTCCCGAACTCGAGAATCTAACGAAGGTCTTTTACATTACTTTTACCTTCCCTTAATTGGATAAAAATAAAAGTCGGTGGCGACTCTTGCTATCCGCACATTTGGATACAAAAATCCTACAAAGTCAGTTCACCGTATTACAGTACGTCCATAACTTGGAAAGTAATTTGGAAAGTGTGTGGACCGATTGTCATCGGGAGGTCGACTTCCCCAATAACTGACTTCCTTGATCCATCGAAAGCTCTTACTATTATGTCGTTGAACTTCATTGGCGTCCCTTTGTAAGCCAAACGAGCGAGTGTCGTCTTCGGCATTACGTTCAAAGATGAACCTGTATCTACCAATACATTGGACAAGGAATCTGATTGGCAGATCATTGAGATGTGGAGGCCAAGTTGTGATCTTTCCTTCTTACGGAAGTTCCCGTCCTTTGAAGCTTAGATTATTGCAAGCTGTTATGTTGGCGACAATACCTCCAAACTGGTCTGTAGTCACATCGTGATCCACATAAGCCTGGTCTAGTACTCTCATCAAAGCTTCTCGGTGAGCTTCGGAGTTGAGGAGTAGAGACAGTATTGAAATCTTGGAAGGAGTCTGCATCAGCTGATCCACGACTCGATATTCGCTCTTTTTGATTAACTTCAGTATCTCATCAAAATCTGCGTTGACGTTGGCTCTATCAGGAGGACCAAAATTTGTACTTGGGTTAACAACTGGAATCGTTGCAGGATTCTCAGAAGATATGTTAACTGGATTTTGTCGGACAATAGGAACTGCAGGCGGTCTTGGTGGCAATGGAGTGTGCACTCGTCCACTTCGTGTTACTCGTCCAATTTCTGTTATATTGACATTAGCTGGAAGAGTAGGCATGGGTTTCTCCTTCCCATCCTCTATCAGGGTTGCATTGTATTGGTAAGGAATTGCTTTGGTAGAACTATATGGAACAGGACCAAGTAGGCAAATTACCAAAGGAGACTCTGAGTTGCTGGAACTGTTGCATTCAATCTCCACATGCTTGGGTATGTTGAAACAAGGGATGATGACGTTTACTTCGGGGTTTTTCGAGTTGATATCTGAGACTAAAAGCTCATGCGGAAAATGCCCTACTGTATTTACGTCATGATCATCTCTGTTTCTGTAAACTTGTAGATCACCGATGTCTAACAAATGCTGGATATCTGCTTTTACGGTGGAATATCCTTGAATATTCTTGGAGCAGATGCGGCAAGCTGCATAATTGTGCTTAGCGAAGGTGCTCATTGTACTGTATGCTTCATGGAGATGCACCAAGTTTCCTCTGATCAGGTTTACGTCTGTGACAAGGTACCTGTCTGTATTTCTCAGTATTAAACTCACTGAGTGCCCACTGTGACTGGGAAGCGGATTGGCTTGCACATTCGGACTTGTATTTCTGAAGGAAAGAAGATTAGATCTCACTAATCTCTGTACTTCTGCCTTTAATGCTATACAATGCTCAAGGTCATGGCCTGGTGCCCCTTGGTGAAAAGGGCAAGATACGTCTGTTTTGTACCACCATGGTAATTTCTCGGGAACCGGAGGTGGTGACCTTGTCTGTATCAGATTCTTTTCTATTAGCGCAGGGTAAAGTTCTGTGTACGTCATTGGGATCGGGTCGAATTGCGTAACCCGAGGCGTACGGTTTTGATTGCTGAACTGCTGAGCCTGTTGACGAGGCTGTTGAGTTTGTTGATTTTGTTGAATTTGTTGGAATTGCGGAGCAATTCCTGTGTTTGGATTTGTGTTGACGGCTGGTGCTATGGCAGCTATCTGTCGTTGTTGAATGACATTCTTACGCGGTTTCCCTCGGGATACCATTCCTATGTCATGCTCTTTTTTCCTTGGAAAACTGGTTCCAACCTTCTTCATTCCACTAGAAGATCCTGCTTCCTTGGTTAGGCGTCCGGTTCGAACCCCCTCTTCTAATCGCATTCCCATGCTCACCATCTTAGTGAAATCTCCGGGAGCGCTAGCGATCATTCGCTCGTAGTAGAATGAGCCTAGAGTATTCAAGAATACCTTAGTCATCTCTTTCTCTTCCAATGGTGGGTTGACTTGGGCAGCAATTTCCCTCCATCGTTGTGCATATTCCTTGAATGTCTCCCTTTCTTTCTGAGACATGGAGCGGAGTTGGTCCCTATAGGAGCCATATCCAAGTTGAACTTGTATTGCTGGACAAAGGCTTCTCCTAAGTCGTTGAATGTTTGGATATTCGTGCTGTCTAAACCCATGTACCACTTCAGTGCGGCCCCGGTGAGACTATCTTGGAAGTAATGGATTAACAACTGATGATCTTCGTTGTACGTAGACATTTTCCTGGCATACATCGTGAGATGACTTTGTGGATAGGAGTTTCCTTTGTACTTTTCAAAATCGGGGATTTTGAATTTTGCGGGTATTCTTATGCGAGGAACTAAGCAAAGATCCTGGGCGTTTTTCCCAAACAATTCTTTTCCACGAATTGTTTTTATCTCGAGCTGCATTTTGTGGAGCTGTTCCTGGAGATTTTCCATTGAACCGCGTGGATTTGAGTTACTGCCTGAAGTATGATGAACTTCTTCGTCTAAGGTAGCGTGTACTACGGAAGCTGAGTTCGTCATGATCGGTTGAGAAACCGGCATTGTTACTTGTGGAAGAGTTACTCCACGTTGCGGAGTAAATGTAGAGTTTTGCTGCAAAGTAGGTATTTCAAGCGAGGTTGTTTGAGAAGTTGATAACACGAATTTATATAACATATTTGACGTAATTTTCATAAACAATGTTACTATTTTTATTTAATTATATTACTTTATTTCTGTATTACGCTAGTATTTATTTATTTTGCAGATATTTAATTAAATGAAGAATTTTCGAGAAAAGAAGTAAAAATGGAGGAGACATGAAGAAAAATGCTCAAAATATAAAAGAAAGATAAAGGCCCAATTACAAAAGCAAAGCTAGGCCATCACCAAACTTCCCATTATCACCCCATGATCTTTTCAACTTCCCACTTTCCACTTCTTTCTCCACTTTCTCCATTATCATCACTACTTCTCTCATGATAACTTCACAATTTCTCACTATATAAACTAGTTAGCATTCATTTTAGAGACATCCAAGTTGGTGCTTGTGAGCGTTATTCATAGTTTAGCAGAAATCATATTTGTAAAAGTGGTAGTTTCTCATATCGAGAACTACCACACCATTAGTTTTAGGCCTACAATCTATGTACTCTTGGATCACAATCTTGTCATCATAATAGAAGTTTATTTCAAGTTCTTCATTTCTACATTTCTGGTTCTTTATTGTATTGCTATTATTATCATTATTATTATTATTGTTATTATTATTATTATTGTTGCTATTATTATCATTTACTACTTTTAATTTAATTATCATGTTGCTCTTAATTTTTATCTTCATGTTTAGTTTGTTTATGCTAAATTCTATGTTTGGCTAAATCGTTTTGATATTGGTATGTAAATTAATCGAACCAAAGGAATCTGAAAATAAACTGGCATAATGTTACGTTGTTAAAAATATTCTTTCTGATTTAGATATCTAATTTAATTTATTAAAAGGTTTAGAAACCAACAGAGCGAAAGTTTGAGGTTAATAAAGCTGGATTAAGGTTAGAAACCAAGGAAGCGGCAGTTTGAGGTTTAGAACCAGATAGTGGATACTAGGTATTAATTTTAAAGACTGCGACAGCGTTTTAAAAGAGATTAAACTTTATTTATTTTCAAAAAGTGTTTTTAAATTCGGCGGGATAGCGAGAGCATACGTTAGGATTTAATTACATGATCGATTCAACGATGACGGTTTGAGATAGGATCTTTAGATGAATATTGTTTGCTGAAATAGGATTTTTATTCAACTTGAGTAACACGTCGGTGAAATTGAGATCCTTAGGTTAGACAAATTACATACTAATATCTATTTATTTATTATATTTTCCTTAACCAAAACCTTAAGAATTATTCGCCTTAGCTGTATACCGTAACTTAGGATAACAATAGTTCGATTTATAGTCTCTGTGGGTTCGATATCTTTTTAAAACTACACGATAGGACGTGCACTTGCGTCTGGCGATTAATAGGCGATAAAGTCGCGATCGAAGTCGGTTGGCTTCGATGCCAAAGTTGAAAGGCATGCCCATGGATAGCCTACGGCATCTTGAAGAGCGAGCTACTAGCTGCGGTAGTTAAGCTGAGTAGTAGTATCCTCTGAAATTCTTTGGTTGATTTTATTTGCTTTCTTTGCTTGTTGACTTTCTTGTTGTAAATGAGTTGACCAAAGATGTGAGTCTCTCCACTTCTTGTTGTAATGTTGTTACCGTGCTACGGAGTTCAACGTTCTCTTGTTCAAAATTCTCCATTATTTTTCTTCTTTTTGATCTTGTATCGTATGTTCGAGTCGGCAGTGGGCGGTCGAGAAACTCTAAGGCATGACGACAGCGATCTTTTCCTATCTGTTCAATCTGTATGCAAATTTTTGTCAGCATGAAGCTGCATGTAGGTATCGGACTCTAGACAATAGACTTAAATGCAGAATATGATGCATGATTATGATTGTAAAGAAAAGAAATTTCAAAAATTTAATGCTAAAGAGATATTTACGGCAAATATTTGGATGGAAAAACACACATTTATTGATTAAATGGAAGAAGATTACATCAATTGTTTTTGTTGGAGCATTGCTCACACGAATGATAAATTAAATGATAAAATTACAAACTAAATTGAACTAATTAAGCGTCTTCGTCGGATGAAGATCCAAAGGTTTGATGACTTCAACTTGAGGATTTCCTTTCTATAGCGAGCTTTTAGTTCAGCTTTCTCGGCTTTTAGCTTGCTGATGACTCTCTTCCACTCGTTGGGAGTAGGTTGGTTGTCATTTCCTCAAGCTTTCTTTTCCTTTCTTTGGCGTATCTGGATTGCGTTATCCTTTTGGCGAATCTTCTCATCTTTCTCCATGAGCCATTCATCCTGGAAGTAAAGCGTCTTTTCATGATCTTTGACTTGCTTCTTGAGCTTCTCATTCTCAATATTAGTCTTAAGGAATTTGTTTTCCAAAGCTTCTTTCTCAAACCTTATTTTGGTCAAGGCTTCTTGGTATTCTCCACGACTTTGTGGGAAATTTGTTGATTTGGGCGATTGAGAACATGGGATCCTCATAAGCGTAAGGCATTGAAATTCCTTCTCTTTTCTTTACCCAAAGTGTAGGTTTCCATGGCTACACAATTCTTTGCCTTCCTTTTCTTTCCTTCGGATGTGATGCCAAGCTTTGATCATCCTAGCTTTCAATCCTTGGAATCCTCTCCTTCGTGATAGAAGTAACTTTCTGATGAAACCAAGAGGTTTACTAGAGTTTGCGTATCCGAGTTGACGTCTCGAGGAAAGGGTTGTAGTTGATTCCTCCTTTTGTACCGATGGAAGTACGTTGGCAAATTCTCCACGACTCTCAATGATTTCCATCTCATTATGCAAGGTATACCAATGGATATAAATCGTTTGTAAGAGACATGAGTCTTGAGACCAATGCCACTCGTCTTTGTTTTCGGAAGATAGGAGATTTAGGCAAGTGTGAGGTAATCCATTTGAAAAATAGAGGTACACAACACACGATAGTTCCGTCTCCTTGGCGATTCTGTGATGAATAGAGCGTAGGTGTCACCAAGCAAGGTGGGAGCAGGATTTCCAATCGAAAGATCCTTATGGCGTTGATATCAACGAAATTTGGGACGTTGGGAAACAACACCAATCCATAGAGAGTAAAGCTAAAATAGCTTCAAAGGCTACCATACTACCGGCAGAGAATTTAAGAGCCTTCTCCATTAGGAACTTTGAAGTCGAGTCCTAAGAGTTTTCCTACGGTAGTTAGGTTTTGTCTATCTCGATTTCTTTAGGTGAGTCATCGTTGCAATGGCTGGTGACTTAGGAATGGCTTCAAACCATTGAAAGGCACTTTATAATCTTGAGATACCTAGGATATGCGCGTGCTCTTCAAAGTAGGCATCAATTGATAATCGGGAAAGTAAAGCAATGATAAATGGATCGTAGAAGCGAGCAAAGTTTTGAGAAGTCCTTCATCAACATTAGCGTTCGGAAGAGTTAAAAGAGTTCCATAGCATTTTAAAATCGGGATCTTCTACCAAGGATGCTAACTCTTTCAACTTTCCTACATCGAAATTCTAAAGCTGTATCTTTTGGTGAATCTTCCTCGACATCCATCACTCTAACCTAAAATATTTTACAAGAAAAATCTCTAAATTCTTTGGAAATGGGAAGAAAATAAGTTTTTTGAATGAATGAATGAATGCAGAATGCGGCAAACATGGTTAGTAGTTATACACACGGGCAGCGTTCGAAGTCAAGTATAAACCAGCGATAAGAATCAACGTGGTTAAGTTCTAATGGCTTATTCATACATGAAAGCAGGTTCTCGATAATCTGAACTCAACACTCCTCTTTGAAATATTATCGGTTGTTGAATACTCGATGGTCCAATAATATTTTCAAGAGAAAATCGCTTTGATCGTAGTCTCGCATGACAATTACTCTAAACACACGAATAATCTACACTACATCCTAAATGGCGGGATGGGTTATGTGTTCTGACCACTCGACTTCGAGTTCCCTTGAAAGCAAAGTGTCTTATAAATACTTGCTAAACACAATACCCCAAGACAACCTCCAGCGGGGAGATATTAACTAAGCATTGAACTTCTCACGTATTAATACCTCCACCTAGATCTTAAAAATGTTTCTTAAATCAGGTTAGGATTTCTTTCCATAGATGAAATCGCGAAAACACACAATAAAGAAAAATAGACATATGCATAATATGCTTATCCCTTTCTTTTCTTTTGAAAACAAAAAACTTAGTGCTCGGCAGTCACATTTTTTGAAAATCAAAGTTTAGCGTACTCCCAGTAGAGCCATTTTCTGTTCGCGTTAAAAGGTGCGCTAGAGATTTGAGCGTGAATTGATTCTCCTCGAAACAATTTACTCTTTTGATTTGTTTATAAAGATGCATGAGCATCAAGCTTTATTATTTTCAACACAAGAAAGATGATTTAATGATTATGAAAAGGGAAAATTGAAATACCCTCAATTGATATTGGTATGCGTAACGACTAAGCGTAAACTAGGCATAGCGCATTGGAGAGATTCGAGTAAGGGGATTGTTATATGAAGGAATAGATGGAGCACCCTAAATATATATAGTTATCTATAGCTTTATATATGAATATGTTTGATATGTTTGTGTGTTTTAATTGCTATTTCTATGATTGGGAAAGTTTCTCCTTTGGGATTTTAAGAAAGAGGCATTATGTGGGATTCTAGTGTTTGTTATTATTGTGCTCTTAAAGATCTATGGATCTTACGCATACATATCCCTTAGTAGGAATCGAGCATTTGTAGCTCGGATCTACAGGGTTCTATGGTTTGTTTAGTGCGAGGAGAAAGAAATTTGCTCGGCAAGGATGAGACCTTGTGCCTACGTATTCTCAAAGGATGTTGAGAAAGTCGAGCAATCGTAGTTCCCACTTATGCTAGTGGAAAGCAGGATGTTAGTAAGAGACAGACAAATGTCATCTTAATGAAAAATGTATCTAATCTATTTTATCACATACATTTTGAAAAAGTTTGATTGATTAAAATCTTTCGTCAAGTATTAGGTGTTTTGCTTGAGTGTACAAGCGTTACCACTTACATGTTTAAGAAAGATGTTTGAAAAAATGATTGAATCTTTTAACTGTAAGTATTGGGTGTTTTGCTTAAGTGTACAATCGTTACCACTTACAATTAAGAGATGTTTTGTTTGAAAATAGTTTGAAAAAGTTTTTGACTGTATGTGATATGATAGATGAGATACTTCTTCCATAGAGATGATAGATGTCTAAATCTCTAGGAGAAATTGATTGGATTAAAGGGATGCTTTTAAGAAGCCCGTGGGTCCTTGTATTGTTAGCCCAAGAGGAGGCATTCCGAGGGTCATCGAGGGTCCTTGTATGAAGCTCAAGAGGAAGCTATAGGGTATGGTGGCTTTGTGTTAAAAATTTCACAGAAACCATCCTTTTGGAATTAAAACAATTTCACCGGAAATTTTACTCTCGAGGATTTGAAAGTGATTTCACGGAAACCATCCTTCAGGGTTCTATCTTAGCGGGTGATTCTTTGTATTGGAAGCCCAATAGAAGGTGTTAAGAGATTTCATCTCTTTCATTGTATGATGCCCAAGAAGGCTAAACTCAATGAGGAGTTCTTTTATGAAGCCAGAGGAGTGACTCAGCAGAGTGTTGTCTTATATGAAGCCTAAGCGGAGGCTAAACTCGAGATGAATGAGTTTTCTTATATGAAGCCTAAGAGGAGGCTGAACTCGTGGGAGAGTTATCTTGTATGAAGCCCAGCGGAGGCTAAACTCATCTTGGAGATGAATTATCTTGTATAAAGCCAAGCGGAGGATACAAGCATGGGAACCTATTGGTTAGACTAATTATTATGTTATAATTAGACAGTTGTATAAACAAGTGTATGTGTGTGATATGTATTCACAGGAGTTTATGAAGGAAATATAAACAATGCAATGATGTTTATTTTGAAGTTTATGAAATATAAACAAGTGTACGTAAACGAACGTTTAAAGCAGCGTAACTTGGTTATTTACAAGTTAGAACTGTGTACAAGGAAGTGAATATGTACGAGCAGTATTTTATACGAGAGAAAGATGGATGTACATAGGGGGTTGGGACTTACACCATAGGGTGGCCCATTGGTTTAAGCAGTCTCACGAGAATAATGCTCCTTTCAATACCAATGGTATTCGATTATATGTCTACGAAAAGCAGAAGCGAGCGATGAAGTTTTATACGTGAAAAAGTATCTGTATTATGTATAGATAAAAGTTTGTATGAAAAGAAATTGATATGTACAAGGAAAAGATGTATATACATAAAGAATGTTGGTTTTGTATACACAGTGAAGTGAAAAAACAAGCGATCGAAGTTTATGCATGCTTGAGTATAAAAGTATACATGTTATATACAGATAAAAATTTGTATGTCTCTGAAAGATTTGATATGTACAAAGAAATATTATGTACACAAAAGAATGTTATGGGACTTACACGTGAGAGGCCCATTGGTTTGGCATTTCACGAAATAATGCTCCTTTCAATACCAATGGTATCGGTATATAAACAACGAATGAAAACAAAACGAAATTTGTTTATGTTTGAATATTGACAATGATGATTTGAGTATGTACAAGTAAAACTAAATATGTACATAAAAGGATTGGGACTTACACCATAATTGGCCCATGATCGATTGAGAAATTCGAGAAAATTCGGTTTTATCGTTTAAATCGGATCGATCATGGTAAAAGATGTAAGTTTGATGAAATGTTTTGAAAAATGATTTGAAAATGTTTTGAAATGTGAGGTTCATTTATGAAAAGTTTTGAAAAAAATCGGAAGTCGAAAACTTGAAAATTTCACCTTAAAGGAGGTTTGAAAAAGTGTTGAAACGTCGTTTTCGATTAAAATATAAAGATGAAAGTTTTTTCTGAAAATTTTTGCACTATCATAAAATAGATGTATTTATTGACAAGTGTCCAAAAAATCACCTTAAAATAAGGAGTTTTGATTGGTCAAAAAAATTGTGAAAGTTTTGAAAAAAATAAAAAAAAGTTTGAAAAAGAAATGGTCCTGATGGGAGTTGAACCCATGACCATTGGGTACACGTGCGAGAAAACCTTTAAAGGCAAGCAAGCTACCACTGAGCCGCAGCATCTGTGTTTAGTGGACAATAACACGTGTAAATAAAGATTGGAACATTTGAAAATTCAAACTCAAGAACACGCGAAGCTTGTTCTTTGTTCTTTGATTCTCGATTCTATAATCCAAGCTACCATCTTCGTTTTCAATGAAATTCAATGATGTAAACATCAAAATTGCGGTTTTGAACAAGGAATACGATGGTACATGTTAATTGCATTTATTTAAACCCAGAATTTTTAAACACTAAGAACCCTAAACTGAAAATTTCAAATTAAATGATGCATAGTTGATGATTCTTTGATTTTCTTGAGGGCTTATAATCGTGTTAGGTGCAGAAAGAGATCAGCCAAGAGTTTTTTTGTTTAAGTTCAAAGAATTGTGATATCGATTCGTGTTCTAACTGTGTAAGTGGAGATCGAATTCAATGCAAAGTGTTTCGAGCTTTTCTTGATCATTTGAGCATCATCGGCATGTATGGAAGCTAAATGGATGATCTGCACTTCTTGAATCAAGCTGGATCGTGCTACACAAGTCCACATGCATAAGCTCAAAAATGGAAACTAGAAAATCGTATTAAGTTTTATTAGTTTGGATCATGTACATGAGGTATATGGAAGGTGTTAGGATGATTAGATCACAACTTGTTCCATTAAAACCATGAATTCGAATGCTTATGGCGGTTGTACAAAGTTGGAAAAATGAAAAGTGATTTCTGATTTTACTTGTTCTTGTGCTGTTTTAGTTCAAACAAGTTTCAAATTGATTTCAAATTGACAAATGTATTTAACACAATCTTTTTTCAAAATGCAAAGTTTCTCCAACATCACTATGTTTCTTGATTTTCAAGTAAGAAAGCATGGATTTGCATTTCTTTGGTGTAGTTTTAGACTTGAAATGTGATCTATTTATAGGCCAAAAGATTCGAAATGTTAGGCAGAGTACATGGCAATTGGTGAATCAAGGATGCCTTAAGGGGTAAGAATGACATTTGTAAAGGAAAAGGAAGTTTCCTTTTTAACCATGTGCTATTTTACTTTGATCCTATCTCATCTCAATTATTACTTCAAGCTGATATTTATCAGTTCAACAATCCATTTGGCATGGTTGCAAGTGGTCTAAATGAGAAAATCACAAAATGACCTATAATTTGATGTTTTGGTTTTGAAAATCAAGTTCATGAAGCCTTATGTTTCAATTTCAAAAGTATAGCTAGACTCCATGGATTTGAGAGTTCTTGGACATTTTAAGCTTGTTTTACAACTAACATGTTTTGAGTTTTTTCCAATTCAAATTGGAACTAGGTGAAAAAATGGCATGAAGTTTGGAAAAAATAAGAAATTTCAACACTTAGAAAATTTTCTAAGTATGAAAACTTTTGACTTTTTCAAATTCTTTGATTTTTTATGATCATGATGGATCATTTGAAGTATTTTGATGATTGAAAAGGTTTTGTTTTGAAAAAGTTGACCAAAAGTCAAAGTTTGACTTTTCTGTGCAGATGAATTTTCATCAGATGTTTCTGAAATTGACTGATGAAGTCTGTGAACTTCTGTGATGTTTTGAATCCAGAAATTAGGTCAAGATGTTGTATCTAAGATATAATGACCAATCTCTATCCAAAAAAGTCATTTCTTGCTCAAAAAGTCAGAGAAAACTCCTGCCCGATCAAAACCCTAATTGGTCGATCCTCGATTGATCTATGAGAAAAAATGGATATCTGAAGATTGAAGGCTGATATTTTGATCAAGATAGATCAAATGAGGTGAGAAAAACTCAAACCCTAATTGGTTGCCTCTTGAATCAGATGAAAATCTGATGAAACCCTAATTTGACACATGAAGCTACACAGATTAATCTTTATCGAGGCTATTGGTGATGCAATGATGCAAATGTGAGGTGGTATATTAGGTAAAAATTTGGGGTATGACACATACACTTGTAAGAACTTGATTCTTAAGTCAATAGCAGCTTTAATACCCATAATGCACGCTTCGTATTCGGCCATGTTGTTAGTGCAGCTGAAACAAAGTCTGGCGGTGAATGGCGTGTGTCCACTATGAGGATGAAATGATGGCGCCAATGCCATTGCCAAGTGCGTTTGAGGCTCCATCAAAGACCATGGTCCATCAGGATCCTGTTCGGTCCTTTATGCAGTCACAGTTCTTCACAATGATGACTAGTAAAACATCTTAAATCTGAAATTGATGCATAGGTGATAGTCATCTACGACGATGAGCCAAATGATCGGCTACTACACTTCCTTTGATTGCTTTAGAAGTGTCTGGATGTCATATTCGGTCAGGATCATCATGCCATCTTGTTATTCTTCAGTGGTTTCTCAAATATGTATTTTATTGGATCCATCTTGGAAATCAACAAGGTAGTGTGAGTCAACATATACTATCTTAGTTGAGCATTAAGCAAAAGCGTTGCAAGTTTTCTCGGTATGAGTATCTTGTTTCACATCGGTAAACTTTTGCTAAGGTATTATATTGCATGCTCTTTTCGACCGGACTCGTCATGTTGCCCCAACACACCCCATTGAGTTCTCTAACCAACATCAAGTACATGATGAGAGGTCTTCCTTGGTAGGCGACATCGGGATAGGAGGATTTTGAAGGTACTCCTTGATTTTGTCAAAACAATCGGCAATCGTCATTCCATTCTACCACGATCTTTCTTAAGTAACTTGAAGATTGGCTCACAAGTAGCATTAGGTGTGCAATGAATCGGCAATGTAGTTCAATCGGAAAACCTCGACCTCCTTCTCGATGCGGGGTGGCATTTCTTGAATAACTTTAACCTTGGCGGGTCAACCTCATACCTTTACCACGACAACAAACCCTAGGAGTTTTCGGATCTAACTCCAAAAGTGCACTTGTTAGGATTGAGTGCAGTCATGCTTCTTCAATCATCAAATAATTTCTGCAAATGGTCAAGATGCTCTTCTTCAGTCTGCGATCGAGCTATCATGTCGTCGACGTAGACCTCTATCTCGTGATGAATTATGTCATGAAACAACGTCACCATAGCATGCTGATAAGTGGCGCTGCGTTCTTGGTCAAAGCGGCATAACCTTATGAAAGTACTTATGTAGCAAGTAGTCTTTTCCATGTCTTCAGGAGCCATTTTGATTTGATTGTAACCGGAGAACCCATCCATAAAGGAGAAGACCTTATGTTGAGCGGTGTTGTCAACCAGAACATCAATATGAGGAAGTGGGAAATCGTCTTTCGGACTTGCTTTGTTCGGATCTAATCCACACATTCAAACTTTGCCATCCTTCTTAATACGGGTACCACGTTTGCAACCACTTGTGGATAAAGTAACGACTAAAAGCGGCGTTGAGCGCTTCATAACCGGCTTTGATTTTCTCGACATCTCGGGGCGCATCACAACCTTTTGTTTCTTTGGGAGAAAACCTTCTTTTGGCAATCGGTGTACCACAATATCAATGTCCAACCACAGCATGTCTTCATGACCAAGCAAAACCTCAATATAGTCTCGTAGCATCTGAACCAATCTCTCTTTGACACTATTCTCAAGACCGCTCTATTTTGATCTCTTTCATCTTCATGATGCCAGTTCACAACCTCAACTTGCTCTTCGTGTGGCTATAACTCGCTCTTCTTGCATGTGCGATCGACAAGTTCTCCGGCACTTCACAATCTTCCTCACTTTTGTCTTGGCTTGGTAGATCGGATTATCGAAGTCATATTTTGCAATAGCATAAATTTATTATCGAGATTCGGAGTGATTTGCGATGTATCACGTGGGTGTGTGTAAAACACATAGCTTTTGAAGGGGTGATAAAGTAAAGAAAACAAACAACAATTGAATGCAAAAGTCCAACGATTTTATTGAATTAGAATATGCAAATGACAGATAATAACCCTCACAAACGAGCCATGATACCCTGGGCAAGGCACTAGGCTTTAGAGTTTATTGTCCAAAACACAGAAAATACGAAAAGAAAAACAAAACAAGAGCAACTACTCCTGACTAAAGGAGATTCGTATAGCGTCTTGACCTTCCAATTCTTGAGCCCATTCGGGGAGTTGGGAAGATCCACTTCGATGTCGAAGTCGTTGTCGCCGTCTTCTATAGCATGGATTCCACTCAGGCTGATGCGGAAAGGAAGTTGGCCGGCACGTTCGCGATATATCTTCTTCTGACCCTTGATGGTGAAGCCTAAACTAGTCTTGTCAAATTTGAAAGGAAGATCAGGGAGCTGACCCCAAATAGAACTACCTCCTTCTTCCACTGTAGCTTGAGCATCTTTCCGAGGACATCACAGGCGGAACTTGTGTAACCGGGGAGTGGGGGAGAGTCAGCAGGCATGACTCTGGGTATTGTTTCAAAAGCTTGGCGTCTCGTAAATTCACCCTCCATCTCGAGGTATCGGAGCATTGTAGATGGTGACCATATCTTCTTCTTACCACATACGTAACAACCTTCCCTTTCACGGGTACTTGACTTACGATGCGGGGTAGAAATGCGCTTTGCCCGTGTATCAAGGGCGTCAAGTAGACAAGAGTAAGCGGGACGAATGTCCATGACAAAGAAAGTGGAATCAAAAGTCGGGAACCGACTTTAGCATGATGAGCTTTCAATCTTGTTCTTAGAACCATCAAAAGCTCTCACGACTATATCCTTTGGGTCTCGAACCAACCCTTGATGTCAAGTCGATCAAAAGCATTCTTGGAAGGATATTCGAGGCGAGGTATCCACCAAAACATGAGATAAGGTAGTACCCTTGCATTCCAAGAGAGATGTGCAAGGCTTTATTATGTTTCCTTCCGAGTCAAATTAGCATCGAGAGAAGCCTAGGCCGTTGTTGGCAGCCGGGCTAATACAAACTTGAATTGATCGGTGGTAGTGTCTTGTAGTGCGTGAGCATTCTTTAGAAACTTCACCAAGGCATTAGCATGAGCCTTAGAGCACAAAGCGAGCAACATGGATATCTTGAAGTCATCCCAGTGTTCCACAACATTGTAGTCACTCTTCTTGATAATCTTGAATTTCCTCCATTTCTTGTTTGGAGGTGTCCTTAGTAACTTCCTTTGGTATACAGGTGACGGGATGAGTCCTTTGGTTCTTGGGAATGGATTGAATAAATTGGAATGCAGGAGTCGCGGTGTCTTTTGGAGGAGAGATATACGGAGAATACTCTTCGGTTCAGTCACCTTACTTGATCCGGTGATGTTGTCAATGTCGAGGAATGGTAACTTCATTTGTAAGATCTTCAATGGTCGGAGGGTCTTGCTTGGCGCCATGATAGTAAACATCGACTCCATAATTCCAAGGAATAGCCTTGTCGGAGGGACATGGGCTGGTCAGGAGAAGTAATGATGAGAGGTGCCACTCTAGGCACGAGGATCGTGAGAGAAATCATATAGTATTAACATCGGCATAGTCTTACGGGAAATCGTCACCCCATCCGGTTGCTTTAACATCTTCAATAGGAATCTTGTAACTCTCGGAGGCGATGTACTTCACCATGTAATCATACTTTCCACTTGGCTTCCCCAAGGTATCCCACACAGATGGTGCGGTTTCATTCCATCTTGATCTTGATTTAGACATTTCTTCACACGACTTACGCACGGTGGTTTGAAATAGTATCTCACGGTTATCCATCATGCTGAACACGTCTTCTCAACCAAGCACATCCATCAGCGGATGGGCACCATGACAATTCTGGGCATCTGGATTGACACGGCTTACAAATTCTTCTTACGATCATCGGAGGAATGGTCAAGTCATCTATGTTGAAGACATAAGTATCTTCACCAACACATTGGAACTCTTGTCATGATTAGGCATAGGGCGTTGATCACATTCGAGTCTCAATAGGAGGATCAAACTCAATCTGCTTCGATCATATCTTGAATCTTGTTCTTGAGCCAACAATCATCGATTACTATGTCGGGGCTATTGGAATGGTAAGCACACTTAGCATTAGGATTGTATCTCGGAGAGGAAGTGTTGATATTACGAGGATCCCTCAAGGTAATCGACTCTGCTTTCAACATGTGTTGCAAGGCTTGCGACAAGGCATGTTGATCTTTGTAAAGCTATCTTCGTGGCGTTACGCGCGTTGTCTCTGAGGTTGTCTGATGTAGGATTGGAGATCCTGGCCCCCGCAGTTAGGCGGTCGGTCTTGGCTCGGCTTTTCGACCATACGGCATTAGTTTCTTTCACCAAAGATCTCTTGCATTTGATGATGATTCTACATGAATCTTTCCACTCTTGATACCGACTTCAATCGCTCTCTGTCAATATCATTCGGTGAATCCGGTGAGAGTTTCAATCGGATGATTAAAGAACGGGCTGTCGGTGTTCCATAAACATATCAACCAACTCCTATTGGACAAGGGTGGTGAACTCTGCTAGATCTCTCCACTTACGAGCATACTCCTTGAACTTCTCATCACGACCCGTAGACATGCTTTGTAGTTGCATGCGGTGGGTATCAATTGACATTGTACTCATCATGCAGAAAGCATCGCTAAGTCACTCCAAGTACGGATCGGTCATTCTCTAGTGATAATACCATTCCAATTGAGTTCGGACAAACTCTCTTGAAAATAATGCATCCACAACTTTCATCATCGGTGTGGGATTGATCTTACGGACATAGGATTTCAAATGCGACTTAGGGCAAGACATGCCATCATACTTAGCAAAGTTGGAACTTTGAACTTGGGAGGAATCACAACACGGGGACAAGACTCGGATCATCAAAATTCAGCCGGACATTTCGGGTTTTCCACAACATTCGGCGGTCTTCAAGTTGCTTGTACTTGTCATCTTCATCGAGTCTGGCCATCATCATAGTCTTTTCGGGGCTCATCTTGGCTTCCTTCGCCATCACCCTTGACACTTTGCTCATTCTTGACACTTCCTTCAGAGAGCTCTATCCGGCTAACCCTCTTAGGACCACCTTTGTAACGTCTGCCCATGTTGAGAAGACCAACAACCTTCTTCTTCTTGTTGATGAGCTTCTTCAAATCTTCTTGGCCTGGGACCAAGCTGGTGAACATCTGTTGAAACTAAGCATTCTGAGTTTGAAGATCTTTGAGTCGTTAGAGCCATTTACGCTAAAATAAATAGCGAGAGAATGAGAAAACCAATCTTCAATGTACCTGTTATGCAATGTTATGCTATGATATGCAATGTTTATGCGGATGCAATGCAATGTTTTCAAGGACCTTAGAGATTTAAATTTGTTAAACAAGCAATGAACAAACATTTATTAGTACTCTTTTTATTCTTCTTTTTTTAAGTACAAAAGATAGTTCAAACAAATAAAAGAAAACATATAAATCCTAAAGCTCTAAGTCTCCCATGGGCGCTTCCTCTTGATGCCGAGGTAGGCGTTGATGCTTCGCTCCTCGTGAAGTAGCTTGGTCAACTCTAGCACTTTCTTCTCACTTGCATAACTTGAGCTTCAAAGGTATCCCTCTCTTCTTTAGTTGAATCAGGATCTCTTCAAGTCTTCAAAATCGTAGGCATGGCGGGATGGAGAACGATTATAAGTCGTCACCTATAGCACAGGTTCCATAATTCTGGTAAAGCAGTGAATGGCATCATGAGGTTTTGAGCTCGAGCTCGCACCCATTTGAGGTAAGGTTCCCAAGGAATGGAGTTCTGGTGCCCCAAAGTCTTGGTATCAATCTTCTTTACCATGCCCCAAGCGTGTATGAACCTTCGTCGGTAATTCTGGAGATCGTGGTTGTAGTCGAACACAATGTCTTGGAGAAGCATATTATGTGGACCATCTCTTCGAGCAAAACCAAATTGACGTAGAGCTAAAGAAGGGTTGTAAGTAATACCTCCCCTTATACCAAGAAGTGGTACATTAGGGAATTCTCCACAACGCTCAATGAATGTGAAGTCCTTTTGAGAGAAAAGACTCCAACGGATATCTGAATGAGAGAGTGACATTAGTCTTTGAGACCATCTCAACCTTTGTTCATTCTTCAAAACTGATGGAGGAAGGTGCGAAATAAACCACCTAGAAAGTAACGGTATGCAACACATGAGAGTCCCTTGTCTTTTGATAGTGCAGTGTGGAAGAATGTAGAATGTCTCCAGTAAAGTAGGCCAGTTGCGGGTGAAATAACTTGATGACATTGACATCTATGAATTGATCCGAGTTAGGAAATAGAACCAAACCATAGATTAGCAAGGCCACAATGTCTTGAATGCATGGAAACTCATAACTTTGAGGAATTCTCGGGCTTTCTTAATTAGGAACTTAGAAAGTAAACCCTTAACTCCACTTCTGGATTCCCAATTGGCTTTAATGTATGAGCGCTTAAGATGTAAGGCTGATGCAATGTCTTCGTACCTAGGAACCTTTTCTAGACGGTGAATGGCATTTGATCAAGAATAGGTATCCCAGTAGCTTAGAGAACTCTTCAAGGTAGGAACCAATGATAATCAGGAATGTAAAGCAATGGTGTTTGGATCGAAGAAGCGGAATAGGACATACATCATATCTTCTTCAAAACCGGAGATAACCAAATCAAGTAGATAACCATGTCCTTTGATGGGCGAGCATGGTGGAATTTACGAAACCAATTCTTTGAGTTGAGAAGGTATACCCATGAAGTTGATTCGGATAGTCTTTCTAGAAGCCATAATTCCTACAAAGCAGAGCAAAGATAAATCCTAGGTCCTTGAAATAGTTAGAAATGATATGCAATGCAAATGATGTCATGATGTCATGTTTGGCACACACAAACAATTCACACAATGAGCCTAGGTTTAAGGCTTGCATGAGGTATAGGTGATTACCCACCAAAAGTTTGAGTTGGTTCATCTGTCCTATAATAAAGGGTTCTAGGAATCTCACATCATTGATCTTTCTCGTGGCGTTTATTTAATACGACTACCAAGTGGTCGACGAAAATATCCCAAAAGTCGATCTCAATGGCGTAGCATCAGTATCAACCAACCTTAGTCTGCACAAAAGGCCATCCCACTACCTTCTAATGGCCAAGATGGGTCAATTAAGGTTCTAAAAGTTTAGTTAGCGCTTGATGACACCGAAGCCAAATACTATCCTCAACTTGAAATGAAGAGTATCGGGACATCCAAAGTGTCACGCTAATGTAGCCATCATGTTGACCGTTTCGATATCGTCTAGCAGTCATGACGATTTATTACTACTTACCTAAAAAACCGGATCGGGTGTAGGATCCCCACAAATATAATACCAAGCAACCCTTAAAGATAAAGCATTCAAATCAAGCAAAGCAATAAAGGTGATCTATAAATCCTAAGGTAATTCTCTCTTTAGGGTGTCTCCCGTGATCGCCGATTAACACGGTGAACCGACTTTGTCAATTTTGTATTGCAAATGTGCGGATAGCAAGAGTCGCCACCGACTTTTCTTTTATCCAATTAAGGAAGGTAAAAAGTAGAAAAAGACCTTCGTTAGATTACGAGTAAGGAGAAGGTTATGAAAAGAAGGTATTAGCACCCTTTCCATCCGTAGTTATCTACGGGCTCTTAGTTACTCTTAGATCACTTTAAAAATTGTGCTTTCTGTGTGTTTGACAAAAATGTTTTGAAAAGGCATTTCGCTTTGACTTTGTAATGATTCATGTAGGAATGTATACAAAGTGTTCGGAAATGTTTCGTTTTTGAAAAGTGTTTGAACTTTGAAAAAAGTGTGAGGTGTGAAAAGTATTTTGATAGAGCAAGCAACTAAAAGTCTTATTACCTACTCAGAATTAGTCGTTTTCGTGTTGTTTTACGTTCCTTTAGAATAGCGCTATCCATACCATTAGTTGGTAGGTAACTCTATTCGTTGGATGTAAAAGGGACATTCGAAGGGACATCGGATGGTCATAGAAAGCAACTTGTAGGAAGTATCCTAGCACATTCGAAGGGACTATCATCATTTTTCGTAGGCAACAATCGAGGGTCAAGATCATGTATTCGTAGGCGACATCGTGGGTCTATGATCTTTGTATCGAAGGGATGATGATTTGTTTTGAAACAGCGGTGCTAGAATACCTCTACGTTCGAGGGACTTGACCATTTTGAATCGCAAGGCAACGAGAGAGAATTACCCTAAGGGGTGCATGTGTGAAAGAGTGTGTTGATTTCGAATACGTTATCTTTGAAGTTAGATTGAGCTATGTTCAATTTTATCTTGCCATACACGCCTAATTACTAGCAGTTTATAGGGTGCGGAAATTAAAATGCGAGAATGTAAAGTGCGGAAAGGTAAATGTCCTACGCTATTACATGGCTTTGGGGCAGATACATAATTTAAACTTGCGGAAAATAAAAGCCCTAATTAAACTATTACATCCCATGAGCAATTACATTATTGGAAAAAGAAAACGGTAAAGAAAAATCGTAAGCAGGATAACTGTGAAAAGATGAGAAAATCGGAAAAATAGAAATCGAATAAGAGGAAAATGTTAGTAAAAATGCAAATTTTTGAATGAGAAAAATATTTCACGCTGGAAATAACATAAATATGCTGAAATAATTTTTTGGGATTTTTTGGATGCAATTTAATAATTAAAAACTAATTAAAAGTGATTTAAATGATAAATTATGAATAAAATTAAAGGTGCATGCAAAATAATATTTTTTAATTTTATAAATTAAATAAACATTTTATGAAAATAAATACAAAAGGAAAAATATTTTTGACAATTTTTAAATGCATGAATAAAAATTATGAAAAGAATTAAAATGAATGTAAAATATTAAAAAAAATAGAAAAATATGAAAATATAAGAAAAGTGTGAAGTTTGTAAAAGAAAACAAATCTGGTCTCTGTGTGGTTCGAACTGGAGACCTTTTGGAGCATCTTTGCTTGCCAGCGCCTTTGCCACTAGGCCAACGTGTCTTAGGTGTCATGGAAATCCAAACAATGGTTTATGAATGAATCGTGTGGTGATGTTTAAGTCAAACCGAGTCGGCAGCGTGGGGTCGGTTGAGCAAGCAGCGAATCAAGCTCCATTGTGCCACGCTTGCCTCGCCGGTCTTGAGATGAGTCAACGACGCGGAGCCTAACTCGGTCGTCTTCTCCGGCGAGAGATTCAGGATGCAAAATCGAGCAATAAGCAGAAAAGGAGGACCCTATCCCCTAAATCGACCCTTCGAGTCAATGGTGATGTCGGTTTGGTTAAAAGCGCACACAAGCCAGTTGAGCTCATCGGTTTAGAAACCTAAGTATGGCAAAGCGTGATTCCAACGTTCAAACCCACGATTGCCCGGATCTCATCCATGGAACCTCATGAACACATTGAAAGCATTAGAATCAATGAAAACACCAGAATAATAAAATGCAAAAATCAAAAGTTTGAAATATGTATGATCATGTATGCATCGATTAATTTTTGATCTATAACAATGATGTGTACTTACTCATACTTACCCTAGAAACACAAAGGAATGATTTTGGATGGCTGAAAGTGGCTGGATTTTGAAACATGATTTTTGACTTTTCTTGAAATATTTTGACAAAATAAGGGTTATGCTTTGAGCTAGGGTTTCGTGTCCTTTGTTGTGTGCAATGCTGGGTATTTATAGAGTGATTTGGGATGGCAAAGAGAGTGAAAAAAGATTGGATATTGAATGCAAAAATTTTCTCTTTAAAATCAAATCAAATTTTCTTGAAAATTTGATTTTCCTTCCATGTGCAAGCAATCACGAAATTGGTATGCTTTGTGGGCTATCTTGGACATTAAGTAAGATAAAATCAATCCATTTGAAAATATATCATGTTTTCATATTTTATATAATTTAATTTTGAATTAAATGGTTTAAAATTCAAAAATAAATTAATAAAATAGAAAATTGCCATGGCCAAGCATTTATGGGTCACAAATAATGTCATGAACAATTTTGGATCAAAAGATTTTAGGCCCATTTGGAAAATTTTGCATTTTGACCAAAATGTCCTTTTGTGCAATTGTCCAAATTGCCCAACTTGAATAGTGTATCTTGCTCAATTTTCCACATTTTGAGTGTTCTTGGACTTTTGGAAGCTCTAAGAGTCCTCTAACCAACCCTTTTGGTCTCATCTCAATTGGAGTTTTCATGCTCAATAGATCTTCAAAACAAAATGTTGACTTTTTGTTGACTTTGAAAAGGACCTGTAATGTTTTGATCCATACCTCTCAAATGAAGCATTTTTTTGAACATTCTTGTGAGACATGAAATTGTAGAGAATTGAATTTACTTCAAAACAAGAGGTGGTGGAAAAATTTCTGAGAAAGTATGAAGAAGTTATGCTCAGTCAAAGTTTGGTTGACTTTTCACTAAGAAACCCTAATTTAGAAAGTTTGACTTTTGAGCAAATCTTGAGTTTTCTTGATGAATCATGATCAACCCTTGATCAAATGATGAATGTAACTTCAAAATGAGGATGTTGACCAAAAATCAGAAGTTTTGACTGTATGTTGACCACAGTTGACTTTTTGTCCAATACACCCGATTTTCAATCATCTGAGCAATTGCCTGAGGAAACTTGACTTGTGAAGCTTGAAACTTGTCATGGAGAATCTTTGAAGCATATGAGGAGGCATGAAGACCATTGGAGATTTTGGAAGTCCATCTTGAACTGAGAATTGCCAAACCCTAGTTTGGGTTGATTGTCTAGGAGAGGGTTTGTCTGATCAACCTTTGAGGAATCCTTGAGTATGGATGTATGAAATGTCTTGAGAAGATGGAGGGCAAATTTTGGGGTATGACACTATTACCCAACTGGATTTGGGCCTTCAAATAACAGCTTGAACCTGTAACAAACTTTCTATAGAAAACAAACAAGCAGATAACTTCTGCTACAATCAAGGTCCTTGCTGATTTTTCTCCTTAGCTCTTGGACCTCCACAAATGCCTTCAAGATCACGCCACATATGATGCATAATATTCCTAGAATATTTTGCATAATTTAAAACAGAACTGTAACAAACTTTGACAATTCAGTAGCATGATGTCTGATGTCTGATGTCTGATGTCTCGACATCCTCTTCGGCATGTTGCTCCAGATGTTGAAACATTTCAACACAACATGTTTCTCCATTTAGTAGAACTTCAATATGCTTTCTCCTTATAAGTTATAAATTCTATTTAACCTATTGCTGCTAAATTAGTTTTACTAAACATAAATCCAATCCTAAAAATAGAGAATCAACAAAATGTACCAAAAGGACATGTAAATGTAGTCTTTTCGTGGTCATCAGGGTGGATAGGAATTTAACAGAATCCTAAATAACCGTCCAAATAGCAGTAGTAAGAATGCTTAGCGAATCGCTCAAGCATTTGGTCAATAAAAGGTAAAGGGAAATGGTCTTTTAGAGCTGCTCTATTTAGCTTCCTATAGTCAATGCACATCCTGGGTGAAACTTTTTACAATCATTTTGCATCACTCGCATCTTTTGGTATCTTAGGTCCAAAATTTGCGTATTCTGATATTTAAGTATCTTTACACCTATCAAAACGAAGATATTCATCTTCATATCTCAGGTTAAAGAAACTTAAATAGGGGCATCTGTCATACCCCAATTTTTGACCTAATATACCACCTTACATTTGCATCATTGCACCATTAACAGTTCAGAACAGAATTAATCGGGTGTGGCTTCTACAGGTCAAAATTAAGGTTTCATCAAATTTTCATATGATTCAAGAGGCAACCAATTAGGGTTTGAGTTTCACTCACCTCATTTGATCTATCATGATCAAATCATCAACCTCTGATCTTCAGATATCAAAATTTTTCTCATGATCTATCAAGGATCGACCAATTAGGGTTTTCATCGAGGATGAGCAATCTCTGATTTTCTGATTAATGAGTAAATTTTTTGATTGGAGATTGATCTTCATATCTTAGATACAACATGTTGACCTAATTTCTGGATTCAAAACATCACAGAAGTTCACAGAATTCATCGATCGATTTGAATCATCGATGAAATTTCATGCATTGAAAAGTCAAACTTTGACTTTTGGTCAACTTTCAAGACAAAACTTTTCAATCATCAAAATACTTCAAATGATCCATCATGATCATAAAAATCAAGAAATTTGGAAAAGTCAACAAAAAGTCAAAATTTTCAACACTTAGAAAATTTTTCAAGTGTTAAAATTTCATACTTTTTCCAAACTTCATGGCATTTTTTCACATAGTTCCACTTTGAATTGGAAAAAACTCAAAACATGAAAGTTTTAGCCCTTGAAACAGGCTTTCCAAAATGTCCAAGAACTCTCAAATCCATGGAGTCTAGCCATACTTTTGATTTTGAAACTTAGAGCTCCAAAATCCTTGATTTTCAAGTACAAACTTTCAAAATTATAGGACATTTTGAGTTTTCTTTCTTTCTAGAAGCATGCCACCTTGAAAAGTGAGATAGGACTGATAAAATCAGAGGGAGAGTAATTACAATGAGATAGGATCAAGGTAAGAATTAACCATGGTTAAAAGGAAGCTTCCTTTTGCATTTAATGCAAAAATGACTTCCTTGCCCTCTAAGGCAACTTGTAAATACCAAAGCCAAACTTTCTCACTTATCTTTTAGAACTTTTGACCTATAAATAGAGGTCTTGTTTGCAATTCAAACCACACCAAAGCTATGCAAGAACATGCTTTCTCTCTTCTTTCTTAAAATTCAAGAAACATAGTGTAATTTGAGAAATCTTGCAATTTTGAAAACTAGTGAAAAACTATGAGTAATTTGGTGTCTAACATGTTTTAATATCAAAATAGAACTTGTTTGAAACATAAAATCAACACAAGAAACACAAAAAAAATAGATTTTCATTTCACACTTTCAAACTTGCCAAAACTGCCATAGCTATCGAATTTGAACATTGGCTCAAGCAACTTGTGTTTTGATCATCCAAACATCATCAATATACTTCATATGAATGATCCAAACCATTGACATCAACCTGGAACATCTCTAACCACGATTTCAAGTTTCCCTTTGAGCTAACTGCAGGTCGACTTGGTCAGATTAATCCAGGAAAATTCAGGATGTGTAGACCATCCTCACACCTTCCACAAGAGCCGTTGGTGCTATAGGGATCATAAAATCTGGCTGAAACACTCTAAAGCGATTTCGATCTCGGCTTGAGCAGGTAAGAAACTCAACTTGAACTCTATGATTTCTTGATTCGGTCAAAAACTCTTGGCCATTTGTTTACACCATCAACGATCAATAACTCTCAATCAATTGACAAAATCATTCACCATACGATTTCAATTAGGATTTTCGGTTTTAGGGTTCTTCGTGTTCTTGAGAAATTCAATCATGTTAGGCTTAAAATAAATGAAATTAAATGACATCATCATGTTCTGGGCTTGAAATGATCAAGTTTCATGTTTACATCTTTTGATTTCATCAAGCGAAGTTTATGGGTGATTGAAGATCGGGGAAGAAGAAGATGAGTTCGCGTTTTCAAATTCAAATTTCCGATTTTAAAATATATTTAGTTGGTTTAACTTCAATACGGATGTATTGCCCTAGCGGTTGTCACTCACTCTTAAGACTTTCATGCCATGCCTTGCCTAACAGTCCGGGTTCGAGTAGCCTTGGGACCATTTTATAAACTTTTAATTTTTCACTTCATTTTTTACAAACTTTGACTTTTCAAACCCAATCAAAACTCCTCATTTTGAGGTGATTTTTGTACTTGTCAATTAATGTATCTATTTTAAGATAGTGTCAAAAATTTTCACAAAAACTTTCATCCGATTATTTTTTATCGGGCAGCGGTACTTTTGAGTACTTTTCAAAGCACCTTTAAAGGTGATTTTTCAAAACTTCGAAGCCGATTCTTTTCAAAACTTTTCACAAGTAAATTTCACTTTTCAAAACACTTTCAAAACATTATTCAAAACTTTTCATCAAAACTTACATCTTTCTCAATGATCGATCCGATTAAGCGATAAAACAGATTCGTTTTCTCTCAAAATTCTTAATCGATCATGGGCCTCCCTCATTTGTAAGTCCCAACATTCTTTATGTACATACATATTTTCTTTGTACATATCAATTCTTTTCATGAATATACCAATTTTACCTGTACATAATCTGAGATACTTTTATAAATACTCAGTACAAACAAACTTGATCGTTTGTTTTGTTTCAATTATATATACTTTGAATACCATTGGTATTGAAAGGAGCATTATTCCCGGTGAAACTGCTTTTAAACCAATGGGCCACCCTCACGGTGTAAGTCCCAACTCTCCTATGTACATCCACATCCCCTCGTACATAAATACTCGTTCGTGTACATATTTACTTCCTTGTACACAATTCAAACTTGTAAATAATCAAGTTACGCTCGTTTTAAACGTTCGTTTCACAGACGCTTGTTTATATTTCCTTCATAAACTCTTGTAAATAAATATCATGCATCTGTTTATATTTCCTTCATAAACTCCTGTGAATACATATCACACACACACACACTTGTTTATATAGCTGTTTGATTATAACATAATAACTAGTCTAAAGAATAGGCTCCCCACAGTTATAGCCTCCTCTTGGGCTTTGTACAAGGTAACTCATTCATCTGAGTTCAGCCTCCTCTTAGGCTTCATATAAGAAGACTCATTCATCTGAGTTTAGCCTCCGCTTAGGCTTCATATAAGACAACACTCCCCTGTTGCGTCAGCCTCCTCTTGGGCTTCGTTCAAAAGAACTCCTCAATGAGTTTAGCCTTCTCTTGGGCATCATACAAAGAAAGAGACCAGGAAATCTCTTAACAGCCTCCTATTGGGCTTCCAATACAAAGAATCACCCGCGTTAGGATAGAACCCTGAGAGTATAATTTCCCGGTGAAATTGCTCATAATTCCAAAAGGATGGTTTCCCGGTGAAATCCCTCTTAAAGCCAAAGTCAGCCATACCCTATAGCTTCCTCTTGAGCTTCATACAAGGACCCTCGATGACCCTCGGAATGCCTCCTCTTGGGCTTACAATACAAGGACCCATGGGCTTCTTAAAAGCATCCCCTAATCCAATCAATTTCTCCTTGAAATTTAGACATTTATCATCTCTATGGAAGAAGTATCTCATCTATCACATCACATACAACCAAAAACTTTTCAAACTCTTTTCAAACAAAAACATCTCTTAATCATAAGTGGTAACGCTTGTACACTCAAGCAAAACACCCAATGCTTACAATTAAAAGATTCAATCATCTTTTTCAAACATCTTTCTTAAACTCGTAAGTGGTAACGCTTGTACACTCAAGCAAAACACCTATAACTTACGATGAAAGATTCAATCATTCAAAATTTTCAAAATGTATGTGATGAAATAGATTAGATACATTTTTCATTAAGGTGACATTTGTTTGTGTCTCTTAATAACATCCCGTTGCTTCCACTAGCATAAGTGGGAACTACGATTACTCTGACTTTCTCAACATCCTTTTGAGAATACGTATGCACAAGGTCTCATCCTTGCCGAGCAAATTTCTTTCTCCCTCAGACCAAACAAACCATAGATCCCTTTAGATCCGAGCTACAAATGCTCTGATTCCCACTAAGGGATATGTATGCAGAAGATCCAAAGATCTTTGCGAGCACAATAATAACAAACACTAGGATCCCACATAATTTATCCTTCTTAAAATCCCAAAGGAGAAACTTTCCCAATCATAGAAATAGCAATTTAAAACACACAAACATATCAAACATATTCATATATAAAGCTATAGATAACTATATATATTTAGGGTGCTCCATCTATTCCCTTTATATAACAAACCCCCCTTACCCGGAATCTCCCCAATGCGTTGCGTCTAGTTTGCGCTAGTCGTTACGCATATCATAATCAATTGAGGGTATTAGCAGTTTTCCCCTTTTTCATGATCATAATTTCTTGTGTTGAAAATAATAAAGCTTGATGCTCGCGGCATCTTTATAAACAAATCAAAAGAGTAAATTGTTTCGAGCCAGAGAATCTGAATTCATATTCGATTCCCTAGCGCGTCACTTTTTAACGCGAACAGGTGTTAGTGCTAGACATTCACTTAAGCTGTCATCTCGATATTCGGGACACCAATTATCATCTTCAAAGATCAGGGGCACCAAAATCTTCATAGTTTTGGAATGAGTTTCTTCTCCTGATTCCAACTCTCTGACACATTCTTCTATAATGTCTAATAGATATCACATATCATCTATAGTTGTGGCTTGTAGGAAATTCGTCAAGATGAATTTGACTTTCTCTTCTCCAACTTCAAAAATTAAATTTCCTCTTTTAACATCTATAATAGCTCCAACAGTTGCTAAAAATGGCCTTCTCAGTATTATAGGGGTAACGATGTCCTCATTAATGTCCATAATGATGAAATCTGTAGGGATATAGAATTGACCTATGCGTACCGGAATGTTTTCAAGAATTCCTACAGAGTATTTGACAAAATGATCTGCTAGTTGTACAGACATCTTAGTCGGTCTTAATTCTCCCATATCAAGCTTTTTGGATATGGACAAGGCAATAACACTAATACCAGTGCCTAAGTCGCATACGGCTTTGTCAATGACAAACTTACCGGTATTATAGGGTATAGAGAGAAGCTTCAGGGATCCTTTAGCTTCTGAGGCATTTTATTTTGAATGATTGCGCTACACTCAACAGTGAGCATAACTATCTCGTTATCCTCTATCTTTTTCTTGTTAGACAAGATTTCTTTAAGAAACTTAGCATACGAGTGCATATGAGTGATAGCTTCTGTGAACGATATCATGATATTTAGTTGTTTCAGAAGTTCAACAAATTTCTTAAATTGCCCTGTACTTCTAGATTGTAAGGTGGAGGAGGCACATAGGGTTTTTCTTTTTCTACTATCTCTCCATCACCTACCTTCTCCTTCTCTTTTGGTTCACATTCCGTCTCAGTTGTTTTTCCAGAGCTTTCGAACATGGATGAATTATTAAGTCTAAGATCAGTTGGTCCATCGTATTCAGTCCCACTTCGCAATATAATAGCATGAGCATGTCCTTTCGGATTCGGTTGAGGTTGACTTGGAAATGTACCAGCATGTGCAATAGTAGGTGCTTGTTGTTGGGCCACTTGTGAAATCTGGGTTTCTAACATTTTATTATGGGCGGCTAGACCATCTACTTTGTTCACTAACTGTTTGATTTGCTCACTAGTGTGAATATTTTAGTTTAGGAAATCCTTGTTAGTTTGAGCTTGGGTAGCTATAAATTTTTCCATCATTAGTTCGAGGTTAGACTTCCTAGGCATATTAGGAGCGGCTGAAGGTGCTTTTTGGTATCCTGGTGGTATATTAGGTTCTTGGCCAGGCGCATACAATGCATTGGTGTTCTTATAAGAGAAATTGGGATGATTCTTCCATCCTGGGTGGTATGTGTTCAAGTAAGGGTTTCCTTGAGCATAACTCACTTGGTCAGTGCGAGTTCCTGCTAAAAGTTGACATCCAACAGCAGTGTATCCAGGTACTCTGCATATCTCGCAATTTGGAGTTATAGCATCCACGGTGGCTGGAGGTATTGCGGTTAAGCTATGTATCTTCTGGGCGAGAGCGTCTATCAAGACTGCTGATCTCGTACATACCGCCTATCGTCGTGGCTTTCTCTCTAGGAGCTTTGTCTACTTGACTTCTTTCACTCCCCCACTGATAGTTGTTTTGAGCCATACTTTCAATAAGTGCATAGGCTATAGTGTGGGATTTATCAATAAGTGCGCTACCTGCGGTGGCGTCTATTGTTAATCTCGTGTTATACAGGAGACCATTGTAGAAGGTATGGATTATTAACCATTCTTCTAGGTCATGATCTGGATGAGCCTCGACATGTATTTGTATCTTTCCCAAGCGTCGAAAAGAGACTCATTATCTTTTTGTCGAAAATCACTTATCTAGGATCTTAGCATAGCTGTCTTACTTGGTGGGAAATATTGCACAAAAAATACTTTCTTCAACTCGTTCCAAGAAGTAACTGAGTTAGCTGGTAGAGACTGGAACCAAGCTCGGGCTCTATCTCTTAGTGAAAAAGGGAAAAGACGAAGTCTTATCGCCTCTTGAATGACCTCATTAGCTTTAACTGTATTTGGGTATTGCAGAAACATCGACAGATGTAGATTATGGTCATCCATTGAATCACCAGAAAATTGGTTCTATTGTACAGCGGTAAACAGAGAAGGTTTGAGTTCGAAGTTATTAGCCTCGATGGCAGGAGAAACAATGCTATTATGTGGTTCTTCTTGCGAAGGAATAGTATATGATTTGAGAGGAGGTGGCTGATCACCCATGTTTGGTTCTTTAACTGGTTCGGTATAAGAAGAAGATTGAAGAAGGAATTGATTGGTACAAGGTACTCGTATGTGGCGTCTTCTAATAATAGAGCGCTCAGGTTTGAGAATTGGTAGCACTAAGTCTTCGCCTTGAGAGCGAGTACTTGGCATACAATTGGGAATAGTGCCTTAGTCTATACATCGTAATTAAAGGACTTACGATATCAAATTTTTAGTCCCTAATAACGGTGCCAGAAACTTGATCGCGACTTTGTGTGTCTTAAGGAATCTAGACCGCAAGTATATAGTCCTATTGCATGTAGCTTTAAAGATTATCGAATCCCAAGGGACTAAATGTCGAACTATCGTTATCTTAGGTTACTACGTAAATCTAAGGCTAATAATGTAATTGATTTGGGGTTTAAGGAACCTAACTGAATATGGTCTAGTTTAGATTCAATAGGGAATATTGGTATGTAATCGTCGGACTTTGGGGATTTAGCGACTCTTTGACTCAACTCATAGAAAATATTTGTTTGAAAACCCTCTTCTCACACTCTCGTGTTTATTGATTCAGATCTTGTAATCAAACCTAAGTGAGCTCTCTCGCTGTATCATTTAAAGTTTGGAAATAGTTTTTGAAAACAAATACAATCTAATTAACTTAAAAGCGCTCTCGTTGTATTTTAAGTTAATGCACAATTACTACTATCCAGTTATTATCTTAGACTCTCGTTTTTATTCTCGTAATAACTTCTATCTGCATTTTACTCTCGTAATAAAACAGTTGATGTTTAAAACTAGTAATTGAAACCAGAAAATCATTTTCTTAAAAGGAATAGTTCAAATGGCGTTGCTAAACACCATCGGCTATATGACCTTAATACCGATAAATTAATTTAGCGTTACATGTTGTAGAATTTAATAATAGCACAACAGAAATAAATAACATCAAACAAATTTAAACCAAGCATATATACAATTTTGGCGATAATAAATTAAAACAATAAAATTAAACCTGAAAATAAAATTGCGGAATATTTGGCTAAGCTTCAGGTGTCTCCCACAGGTCGGTATGATCTGCCTTTATTGTTCCGAAAAGTAAAAGCGAGAAAGAAAACAAAAGCACGATTCTAACGTAAGGTTAGAATCAGCAAAAGTTCGCAGCAATCCCCGATGTGGAAATCGCTATGAGAAAATAAAAGAAGAAACAGAATACATATCAATGAGACGGATCTGGATTATACTTTCAGAGTTGTGACACATGAAACACATCGTGCAAATTGGATATATTAGGTGACAATGCCACTCTATATGCAACAATCCCTACTTTCTTAGAAATTTGATACGGACCAATAATTTGAGGAGTCAACTTCCTAGATTTCAACGCATGACCAACACCAGTTATCGGAGATACTCTTAAGAATACATGGACTCCTTCTTCAAACTCAAGGTCCTTTATCCTCTTGTCATGGTAACTCTTTTTCCTACTTTGAGAAGTCTCCATCCTTTCTCGAATCAATTTCACCTTCTCGGTAGTTTGTCGTACCATTTCCGGTCCAAGCACTACACTATCACCAATCTCATACCAACATAAAAGGCGTCCTACACCTCCGGCCATACAATGCCTCAAAGGGTTCCATACCAATGCTATAATGGAAACTATGGTTATAAGTGAACTCAATTAATGGAAGATGATTATCCTATGCACCTCCACGACCAAGAACACATGCCTCAACAAATCCTCCAACGATTGAATAGTTAGTTCTATTTAACCATCATTTGTGGATGATATGTTGAACTTAATTTCAACTTCGATCCCAACGCATCTTGCAAACTTTTCCAAAAATCAGAAGTAAATCTCGGACCTCTATGTGACACAACACTTGACGGAACACCATGCAACTTCAATATTACTCGAAGATAAATCTCCGCCGTCTTAGGAATAGGAAAATTAATACTAATTGGAATGAAATGAGCTGATTTCGTCAATCTATCAACAATCACCCAAATTGTATCGTGCCCTCTCTAAGTAGTAAAATCCCGTCCAAAGTCCATTGATATGCTATCCACTTCCATTACGGAATTTCCAATGGTTCCAACAACCCCGCCGGTTTCTGGTGTTCAACCTTTGACTTTTGACAAGTTAAACATGCATACAAAAACTGCACTACATCTCGTTTCAATCCAGGCCAGCAAAATAACTTCTTCAAATCACTATACATCTTAGTAGCTCCCAGGTGAATACTCAAACCGCTTCTATGACCTTCTTTTAAAATCGTCTTTTTCATCTCTGCATCGTCAGGAATACAAATTCTACCTCGGAATCTCAACACACCTTGATTATCTATTTTAAAGTCACTATCTTCTAATTGATCATTCCTAACCATCAAATCTACTAGCTTCACATCTAATTTATGAGCTTCTTTGATTTTATCCAAGAATTCATTATGACTTTTCAACATTCCCAATTTCACACTTTGTGGTGTCATTTCACATACCAAACTCATGTCTCTAAATTGTTCGATCAACTCTAATTCTCGAATCATCATAGCTGATATATGCAACGATTTCCTACTCAAGGCATCCGCTACAACATTAGCTTTACCGGGGTAGTAATTCAAGCCAAAGTCGTAGTCCTTCAATAACTCTAACCATCTCCTTTGCCTCATATTCAGTTCCTTCTGATCAAATAAGTACTTTAAGATCTTATGATCACTAAACACTTATAATTGAGAACCATAGAGATGATGCCTCCAAATCTTTAACACAAAGACCACTGCAGCAAGTTCTAGATCATGAGTAGGATAATTCCTGTCATGAGTTTCAATTGTCTTGACACATAAGCTACTACCTTTTCATTCTGCATAAGCATAACACCTAGGCCCAATTTAGAAGCATCACAATACACAACAAATGGTTCATCGGGCTTAGGTAATATCAAGATCGGAGCAGTTGTCAATCTCTTCTTCAGTTCAACAAAAGTTTCTTCGCGTCGAATGTAGCACACAAATGCCTTTCCTTTATAAGTCAACTAAGTCAGTGGGAGTGCTAACTTAGAAAAGCCTTCAATAAACCACCTATAGTATCCAGAAAAACCTAAAAAACTTATGATCTCAGTTACTGTCTTTGGAGCTTCCCATTATAACACTGCATCTACTTTGGATGGATCTACAGAAAATCTATCATTGGAAATAAAATGGCCAAGGAAACTAACTTCCGTTAACTAGAATTCACACTTTGATAGCTTCACGTATAACTTCTTCTCTTTCAACACTTGCAATACCATTCGCAAATGCTCAACATGATCTTCTTTAGACTTAGAATATATCAAGATATCACAATTAACACTACTACAAACCGATCCAGATAAGTATGAAAAATATGCTTCATATACGCCATAAATACTCCCGGCGCATTAGTAACACCAAATGGAATCATTGAGTACTCATAATGTCCATACCGAGTCCTGCAAGCTGTTTTCTGAATGTCCTCATTCTTCACTCGAATTTGGTGATAACCTGATCTTAAATCAATCTTGCTAAACAAACGTGCACCCACCAATTGATCCATCAAGTCGTCTATCCTCGGAAGTGGATACTTGTTCTTGATTACTACCGTATTGAGTTGTCGATAATCAACACAAAGTCTCATCTACCATCTTTCTTCTTTACCAACAACCTTTGGAGCTCCCCAGCATAATACGCTTGGTCTCACAAACTTATTTTCAATTAACTCTTCCAATTTCTTGGGTAATTACGGTGGTAACATCATATGCGAGCCATAGAAATATCATCACGGGAAAACTTGGAAATTCACATACTACTTGCAACTCATCAATCAAGCAATTCTCAATAGACAAGGATGCTAGTAATGAAAATACCAGAGCTTCATCCTCTATCCACTTCTTTAGTTGTTTAACAAATAAAAATTATGTTTCTTCATCCTCTTTAGGAGTTGAAAACCTCACAGACTTGTTGAAGCTGTTAATATAAACATAATTATATTCTAACCAGTTCATACCTAGAATCACATCCAGACCGCTCAACGACAAAGAAACCAAGTCCACAAGGAAGTCTCTATCATAGGTCTAGAAAGGACACTTCAAACATGCTAGGGAAGTAGTTAGTGATCCCTTAGCTTGAGTCTCGATAATCATTTCTCCTGACATAAAAGTATAATACTAGACCCAACTTTTTCACACAATCAGCATAGATAAAGCAATGCATAGCACCAATGTCAATAATAGTAATTAAAGGAATACCATTAATGAAACATGTACCTCTGATCAAACGATCTCCAATGGATGTCTGACTCCCTACTAAAGCAAACACCTTTCCACCAGTCTGAGCTTGCCTCGGTTTCTGACACTAGGTGCTGATGTGTCCCTCTTCACCACAGTTGAAGCAGATCACTCCTTTGTGTTGAAATTCAGCAATCCCATGTCCAGTCTTCCCACAACGGTAACATTTCTCCACATCGATCTTGCATTCACCGATCTGATGTCCTAGCTTGTCGCATTTGAAACATTTCACAACAGGAGGAGTACCTCTCCCACCCGGCCTCTTGCCATCATAAGCCCTATGCTTACCCTTGTCAGCTGTAACATTGTAACGCTTCCCCATGGTTATTTTTTTAATTTCCTCTCTTATCAGACATAACTTTGTAGTGAGCCTTACTATCCCTCTCAAAGATCCTGTAATTATTCACCGAATCTCGAAATATTCAAATTCGTTGATACCCCAATAGCTTTCTTGATTTTAGAGTGCAACCCGTTTTCAAATTTGAAACACTTTGAGAACTCAATCGTCGCCTCGCTGTAGTGAGGGTATAACTTAGCCAGTTCCACGAACTTAGCCGCATACTCAACCACTAACGTGTCACACTGCTTCAATTCTAGGAACTCAACCTCTTTCTTCCCGTGAACATCTTCAGGATAATACTTAGTCAAAAATTCCCTGCAAAACACATTCCAAGTGACAGCCTCACCGTCAGCTCCCAACCTCTAACTAGTCTCAACCCACCAGTCATCAGCTTCTTTTGAAAGCTGATGCGTACCCAAATGCACCTTATGTGCATCCGTACATTCCATGACTCTGAAGATTCTTTCAATCTATTTCAGCCAACTCAAAGCTTCACCTGGATCATGTTTTCCCTTGAACACATGCGAATGATTCCTCTTAAACGTATCCAAGACACGAGCCCCATCATTACCACCAGAAATCGGTTGATGTTGAATCACCTGATCCAACTCCTATAGAGCAACAATAATCGCAACATTGTTTTTTCCACCTACCATCGTTCTGTTCAACAACATAACATTAAACAATGGTTAGAAGAAACACAATAACAGTACTCCACTATTACACAAGACTCAACAACCTGGACGGACGGACCGAACTGCTCTGATACCAATTGTAACACCCTGACTTCCCTGTTGCAAAATTATATAAAAATCAGAGTAAATTTAAAATTTCAAACAACATAAATCAGGATGTCACATGCTTCAAAAACCATACAGCTCATTCAATTAGATACATAACACATGATTAGAATAAATGTAACATAGTCTGAATCAAAAACTTTATTGAAATAGCGGAAATATTTCAATTCTCAACTAAAAAACTTCAATTAATTATTCCGGAGTTCAAACTACTCCAATCGGAATTAACAATAGAAAACCAAATCAAAATAAACATTCAAATGTTTATCCCTGACCCGAGTGTTATGTATCAGAGCATAACGTCGACTCAAACTAAAAAGAAGAGCAACCTCTTTGACTCCTGCTACTCAAGCTACTCCTGAGTATCTGCACGTTACCCATGTAAAGGCAACATAACAACAAAAGGGGTGAGATATCACAACAAAATAAAAAACAGTATAATCAGAGATATATGAAATTATCATGCATAATTATCACTGTTCAAGCATTTCATCACCCCAACACAATTGTCATAAATCGTACAATATAACAATTCACAATCAACATCAATAACAATTATGGAATGAAACTCAACCTAGACACAATGAATATGGTATTGAGATTTCCACCGAATCCACTCCATCTAGGATTGGGGTCACCATTTTCGTGAACAATTGGTTCACCTAACTACTATTCCAATCCATCAAGGATTAGAGCCATCAACAAAATGGAATAAATATATTCACCTCGCTCGTATCAACTCCATCTAGGATTTGAGCCAACAACAACAACAACGATGCAATATGGATGCATGAGACATAATCATGCAACTCAAAAACATAATACATTGATTGCAATCATCATCCATGTCTTACCATTTCTAGCCACCTGCTGTAAATCAACAACAACAATACAGCGCAACACGATCACCAATTTCCACACAATTCATTATAACACACAATTAAGAACTTTCACAAAAGAGGTTAACTTCATAAAATAATTAACTACTGTGTTGGAATCCATTTTTACATAATGGACAATGTTCTCATCTTTACGGCGATTCAAACGGTGCGTCAAACGGACACTCGAGCGCAAAGTTATGGATTTACAAAGTTTTGAAAAATTGTCAACTTCAGTGAAGTAACGGGTTACCTCGGAATGGTAACCGGTTAATTCAACCCTGATATGCTTCTATTATGCAAATTTTTCCTGAGGTAACCGGTTACTTCACTGAAGGAGTTCTTCTAAGGTAACCGGTTACTTCTAAGACCTCTAACAAAGGAGTTCTTCCTCTTTATTCCCTAATCCTCTTTCCTTTTCTCCTTCTCTTCTCTTTCTCTTCTACTTTTCCTTGTTTTTACGATGCAACTAATGAGGATTATAATTCTTATTTCACCTTATAGTCATATCTACCCTTAGGACCCCTAATATTGGTTCCCCTTTTCTATCCTCACTTATTCCACTAAAATTACCACCTCACCCTTATCATATCTCTACTAAATATTTTATTTAAATTATTTAAGTAACAATCAACTTATTAGTAAAAAAATTCTAATTATATTATTTATAAATTTAATAATTCACCAACAAATTAATAAATATAGATTGCTCCCAACAACATTAAATCTGACACTACCCCATACCAAGCAATGTCAAAACACACTATCCAACACACCAATTATCAGATAATTTCTAACTACATAATTAAATAATTAATAAATTAATCGGGGTGTTACAGTGTTCAGCATTGAGTTTCTGAGGAAGTATTTTCCAGAAGATGTTCACGGAATGAAAAAGATTAAGTTCCTGGAATTGAAGTAAGGGAATTTATCTATAACTGAGTACGTTGCTAAGTTTGTGGAGTTGGCAAAGTTCTATCCTCATTACAATGAGGTGACTGCTAAATTCTCAAAGTGTATCAAGTTTGAGAATGGGTTGCATCCAAAAATCAAGCAGGCGATTGGATATCATAAGATTCATAAATTTCTAGAGTTGGTGAACACCTGCTGAATTTATGAAGATGATAGTAAGGCTCACTACAAGGTCATGTGTTAAAGAAGGGTCAAAAACATTAGAATTGCGAAAGCCTTACAATGCCCCTAGCTTATAAAGGAAAATAGAAAGTTGTCGATGGTAAAAGGCCAAGCGGGGAGGTTCTCCTGCTAACCTTAAATGTTTCAAATGTGGTGAGGTGAGACATAGAATAAATTAATGTACAGACAAAGCTAAGAAGTGTTTTTGTTGTGGTAAGCTGAATCAAGCTTAATCCGATGGAATAATGTTTACTTTATCAAGGAATCGGACATCTAGTGAAGACAATTTGATTAGAGGTATATGTTTCATTAATAGTTACATTTTAATTACTATTATTGATATTGGTGCTACATTATTTTATTGTTGTTGATTATTGTCATACCCAAAATTTGCCCTCCATCTTCTCAAGGCATTTCATACATCTATACTCAAGGATTCCTCGAGGTTGATCGGACAAACCATCTCTGACAATCAACCCAAACTAGGGTTTCCAAGTCTCGGATCAAGATGGACTTCCAACATCTCAATGGTCATCATGCCTCCTCATATGTTTCAAAGACTCTCCATGTCAAGTTTCAAGCCTCCAAGTCAAGTTTCCTCGGACAATTGCTCGGATGGTTGAAAATCGGTTGTATTGGACAAAAGTCAAGCTGTGGTCAACATACTGATCAAACTTCATAATTTTTGGTCAACATCCTCATTTTGAAGTTACATGCATCATTTGATCAAGGGTTGATCATGATTCATCAAGAAAACTCAAGATTTGCCCAAAATTCAAACTTTCCAAATTAGGGTTTCTTAGTGAAAAGTCAACCAAACTTTGACTGAGCATAACTTCTTCATACTTTCTCAAAAATTTTTCCACCACCTCTTGTTTTGAAGGAAATTCAATTCTCTACAACTTCATGTCTCACAAGAATGTTCAAAAAATGCTTCATTTGAGAGGTATGGATCAAAACATTACAGGTCCTTTTCAAAGTCAACAAAAAGTCAACTTTGTGTTTTGAGGATATATTGAGCATGGAAACTCCAATTGAGATGAGACCAAAAAGGTTGGTTAGAAGACTCTTAGAGCTTTCCAAAAAGTCCAAGAACACTCAAAAATGTGGAAAATTGAGCAAGATACACTATTCAGAAGTTGGGAAATTTTGGACAATTGCACAAAAGGATATTTTGGTCAAAATGCAAAATTTTCCAAATGGGCCTATAATCTTTTGGTCCAAACTTGTTCATGACATTATTTGTGACCCTTAAATGCTTGGCCATGATGATTTTCTATTTTATTAATTTATTTTTGAATTTTAAACCATTTAATTCAAAATTAAATTATATAAAACATGAAAATAAGATATTTTTTCAAGATGATTGGATTTTGATCAAACTTGAGGTCCAAGGAAGCCCAAAACACTTACCAATTTCGTGCATGATCATACATTTAAGAGAAAATCAAATTTCTTTCAAAAAATTGATTTTATTTGAAAATCATTGAATGCATTCCAAATCAAATCTTCTTTCCTTGTTTTTCCTCTCTCAAATCCCTCTATAAATACCAAGCAAGATGCACAGCAAAAGAGACGAAACCCTAGCCCCATACACAGCCCTCACTTTGCTAAATTTTTTCAAGAATCTTTGAAAATCGAATTTTGTTTTCCAGCCAGTTTCAAGGTGTTTCAACCATCCAATCTTGCTCCTTGACATCCCAGCAAGCGAAATCAACCTTTACTTGAAGCAAAACCATCAAGAATCGTGCCCAATCCATTGCTCCGATTTGGTAAATTTGCAAAATTCGAATTTTGTTTTTCATGCATTATTAATGTTGTTTGTGTGTTTGTATCGATTCAGGGTGATGTTTAGGACATGATTGAACCCTTACATGCAAGCTTGGACGTCTGGAAACCATAGTGCCATTATTAGGGCTTCACGAGCTGTTTGAATCGAACGGCTTGTACAAGCGTTTTAGGGCAAACTAATGGCACCATTGAGATCATGACCCTCGATTTAGGGGGGTAGGGTACCTTTTGTTCTTTTATTTTTCGTATTTTAGCAGGTTTGAGGAATTGGGTCGCCGGAGAAGACGACCGGAGCTAGGGCTCCGGCGTCGCTGACTCGGTTTGACCGGCAAGGGATGGCGTGGCGTTATAACGCGTCCTGATTCGCTCTCTCTTTCCAACTGGACCCCACGCGTGCTGACTCGGTTTGACTCAATATCCAGGACGCATCATCATTCATATTCAATTGATTTTGGCTTTTCTAACACCAGATGACACTTGGCCTAGTGGTTAAGGCGCTAGCTGTGCAAAGATGCTCTCCAATGTCCCCTGTTCGAACCATGACGGGACCAGATTTGTTTTCTTTTTTTTACAAACTCTCATATTTTCATATTTTTCCATATTTTCTTTTTTTTTTTAATATTTTGCATTCATTTTAATTCTTTTCAATAATTTTTCTCATGCATTTAAAAATACCAAAAAATATTTTTCTTTTTGCATTATTTTCAGAAAATGTTTATTTAATTTATAAAATTAAAAAATATTATTTTGCATGCATATTTATTTTTATTTCTAATTTACCATTTAAATCACTTTTAATTAGTTTTTAATTATCAAATTAACTCTAAATAATCCCAAAAAGTTATTTTAGCATATTAATGTTATTTCCAGCATGAAATATTTTTCTCATCTAAAAATTTGCATTTTTACTAATATTTTCCTCTTATTCGATTTCATCTTATTTTCCGATTTTCTCATCTTGTCACAGGTTATCTCGTTTCAGACGATTCTTTTTACTGTTTTCTTTTTCCAATAATGTAATTGCTCATGGGATGTAATAGTTTTAATTAGGGCTTTTATTTTCCTCAAGTTTAAATTATGTAACTGCCCCAAAGCCATGTAATAGCGTAGGACTTTATCTTTCCGCATTTTAAATTTCCGCAATTTAATTTCCGCACCCTATAAACTGTTAGTAATTAGGCGTGTATGGCAAGATAAAATTGGACATAGCTCACTCTTAACTTCAAGCTAATATATCTGAAATCAACACACTCTTTTCACACATGCACCCCTTAGGGTAATTCTCTCTCGTTGCCTTTACGAGTACAAATGGTCAAGTCCCTCGAACGTAGAG